>MU966893.1:78441-113838 GCA_036418165.1 Cooperia oncophora | reverse complement strand
GAGACAATTCGCATTCACTACGAACTAGGAGGCGTAAGGTAAATGCGATCGTGGCAGCATGGCCGAGTGGATACGTCGTAGGGCTCACGGATGCGTGGTCAAGGGTTTGGATCCTTGATGCGTGTGCTCTTTTGCATTTTTTCGAAAGTGGTCCCTGTGCACTTCAAAGCTATTTTGCATAACTCTTGTGCCTGATAATGTCGTGACGTAATGTTTCTGAACTGATGGAGCCATTGCGAACGATTTCATGGAGAACATTTTCTGCCTGCCGTCTTGTCTTTAGGATTTAAAAAGCCTACACAACAAAAGTGCATTCCAACGGATGATTTTGCCTTAAAATGACTTTATTCTCCAAACGACATGACTGGAAAACGAATCCGAAGCGCACGAAGTTGTGCACGAAGATGAGTATAGTGGGAAAATGCTTTCATATGAAGTGGCGTTGATGTGGCAATCATGCTGGAGATCGCGATGGGCAAAACCTTCATTCATCACTCACATAGTGTTGAAAGATGTCTATCCCAAAGTGGTTTCGCACCTGCTGGAAGTTTTCGGCTCGTATGACAATCTCTTCAGCCGATCTCTGTGAAATCGTTCGCAATGGCTATTATTAGGCACAAGAGTTATGCAAAATAGCTTTGAAGTGCACAGGGACCACTTTCGAAAAAATGCAAAAGAGCACACGCATCAAGGATCCAAACCCTCGACCACGCATTCGTGAGCCCGATGACGTATCCACTCGGCCATGCTGCCACGATCGCATTGGCCTTACGCCGCCAATTCGTAGTGAATGCGAATATTCTCCCCTAAAAAGCTCCGTAACTTCTTTCTGGGAGGTCCGCAGCAGATATGGAAACGGTTTCGTAATCTCCTCCGAAGACCTTTCAGCCGGTATACATTTCATTTCAAATGGCCACTTCGACCTACCATCCTTCCTTGTTAGAAGTGTTTTCTGAACTTAAAAGAGAAATATCCTTACAAAATGCAGAAATTTGTTTCCCTCAAGACCCGTGCGGTCTTTCCACGCTTGTGAAGCAAGTCCCTTGACACTATACCATGTCGACATCGGTGATGGGTGCGCTTTACTGTTATTAATGCGAATTGAATGGCAACCACGTTTCAGTCCTGTCCCTTCATTCAAACAAACCTTAACTCTGTTCGGAGATTCTCTCTGCAAACTTCGAGGGCAGATTCGAGGTTACCGTTTGAAAACACGTCCACTGGTCTCACGACAAATGGCAACTTCGAACTGGCGACCATCCCTGGTAAGGATTGTATACTGAGTTGTTACAGCAGGGGTTGTACAGTAGGGTTTAAAAGGGGTTATACAAAGTGGCGAAAAAAACAAGCCAAGTCATTTCACAGTCCACCTAGTATTCAAATGCCACTGCATTTCGAGAGGAAATGGAACCTTTCGGAAAAGTGATCTTTCCACAAGGAAGCCCTATACTCCCAGTTTTTATAATGCAGTAAAATTAGCACCGCTCTGCCGGCCGTGTTGCAGTAGGGGATGTCCTTCTGTTCACCCACGGCATGGTTGGCTGTCATGACTTAGACTCACGGTGAAGGCTGTGAAAGAATGGTGCGATGTCAATCGTTTTCCACTCCGAGCACAGGGAATCCATTGAACAAGTCCAGCGCGTTGCCGGGACCAATGGAGACGATACTGGCACCCGCTCGAGCAAATCGATGATCAGTCAGCGGGAGTATAGGTGATGCAGACGATACTTGTCTCTTCCTTCTCAGTTCCTCTGGTGAGAAACTCTGATCATAACATTTAGCGTGTCGAGTTCTACAATATGACGCTTCAAGAACCTATAAAACCTTTACCATCCATATTCCGTCTAAGTACATGGCGTTCAAGTATGGGGAGGAACTTCGAAACCCAAATATATAATAATATAAATAAATGAATAAATACATAAATATCAAATATCAAAAGCAAATTCCGTTCCGAAGACAGCAGACGGTACAGCTGGCCCTAAACATCATCAGAATGACCGTTACTTTCACTCACGCCAATCTCTGTATTATTACCAAGGTTCCACTGGATTCGTGAAGTGCGATCATATCAACGCTTACAAGGGAAGGATGGTAGGTCGAGGTGACCATTGGAAATGAAATTATACCGGCTGAAAGGTTTCAGACGGGGATTACGAAACCGTTTTCCATATTTGCCGCGGACCTCCCAGAAAGAAGTTACGGAGCTTATTCTCGGGGTGGACGTCACCCGGAAGTGGCGCGCAGAACCCTCGCCCGAGTTCTGTGGTCAGTATGCGAGGGCTACCGAGGGGTGAACGACCTCGGCCAAAGAAGCTAGTTCGAATTGGGACCCTGAACGTGGGGTCGCTTACCGGGAAGTCTCGTGAGGTTGCCGACCTCATGAGACGCAGGAATATCCAAGTCCTATGCCTGCAGGAAACGCGATGGAAGGGTGCGAAGGCCCGCGAGATTGGAGAAGGTGTCAAACTCTTCTACAATGGAGCAGACACCAAACGGAATGTGGCCATAGCGGTGGCAGAATCCCTCAAGGACTGCGTCTCCTCTGTGAACAGGATCAGTGATCGGATCATGGGAGTGAGAATGGACACGAAGGAGGGACAGCTTTGACCGTGTACGCACCACAATCCGGTTGCTCCGAGGCGGAAAAGGATGAGTTCTACCTGACCCTGGACGAGGCCATAAGATCGGTTCCGGAAGATGACTACCTCACCATAGCTGGGGATCTGAATGGCCATGTGGGAAGTGACAGAAGGGGCCTAGAAAGGGTGCACGGAGGTCAAGGAATAGGAGCAAGAAACGCTGAGGGAGAACGGATCCTTGACCTAGCCACAGCCCACGACTTAGCAATCTGCAGCACCTTCTTCGCGAAAAGGAGGACTCAAAAGATAACCTACAGCAGTGGAGGGAGACAAACGGAAATCGACCATGTCCTGGTCAGAAGATCGTCTCTCAAAACCATCAAGGATATCAAGGTACTGCCTGGGGAAGAGCTGGGCCCTCAGCACAGGCCTCTCCTGGCAGACATCGCCATAGACCTCCCCAAGAAGACGAGGGTGAGAACAGAGCGGAGAATTCGGTGGTGGAAAATGCGCAAGGTAGAAAAGGATAGCCTCGGCCGAAGAATACTGGAGGCTGGGCTCCCCACATGGGCCAGTCCAGGACACCTGGACCTACGCAGCAGAGGTCATCCTACAGTGTGCAAAGGAAGTCCTGGGAGAGACGCGAGGTGGTATCAGAGGAGACAAGGCAGCCTGGTTCTGGAACGAGGAAGTCCAGAGGATCGTCAAGCAGAAGAAGGAAGCATACAAACGCTGAATAAAAGTTGGGAAAGCAGTGGGTCCAGACGGGGTACCGATAGAGGCATGGAAGGCCCTTGGAGAGCATGGGGTGAGTTGGCTCACACACTTCCTAAACAACGTAACGGCTGAAGGAAGGATGCCGGATGCGTGGAGCAGCACAATCGTCCCCAAAGAGGACGCGATAGAGTGCTCCAACTACCGCGGCATCAAGTTGACTCCCATACCATGAAGCTGTACGAGCGCCTGGTCAACACTAGGCTGAGGGAACTTGTCCCTATCTCGCAGGAACAGTTCGGCTTCATGCCCGAAAGGTCCACCACTGATGCCATCTTCATCGCCAGACAGCTGATGGAGAAGTACCGAGAGAAGCGGCGACCCTGCTACCTAGCCTTCCTGGACCTTGAGAAGGCATTCGACCGCCTGCCTCGGCCTGTACTCTGGAGAGCGCTTAGAGAACGTAACGTTCCGGAGCACCTGGTCTCCATAGTGAAGGATATGTACGATGGGGCTAAAGCAGCTGTACGCACCCCGCACGGCTTGACGAAGGAGGTAAACATCACGGTTGGGGTACACCAAGGATCAGCCCTCAGCCCGTTCCTCTTCCTCCTGACTCTGGATGTCATGGCAAAAGAACTCATGGAGGGGCCCACTGAAAACCGTCCTGTAGCGGACAGCAGGAAGAACTCCAGGACAAGGTGCAGCGGTGGCAGGATGTGCTCGCTGAGAATGGACTCCGGCTGAACGTAAAGAAGACCAAGTTCCTGAGCTCCGAAGAGTGTAACGAACCCATCGTAGACTGCCATGGCGAGAGCATCGAAAGGGTCGAGGACTTCCAGTACCTGGGGAGCGACCTAGCAGCTGATGGCAGCGTGGACCAGGCGGTGAAGGCCCGAATCAACGCAGCCTGGATGAAATGGAGGGAGTCCACTGGCATCCTGTGCGACCGGCGGTGCTCGAGAACGCTCAAGGGCAAGGTGTACCGGGCGGTGGTAAGGCCTACAATGCTCTACGGCAGTGAGTGCTGGCCCATCTGCAAGAACCATGAAAGGCAGCTCCACTCAGCTGAAATGAGGATGCTGAGATGGGCCTGCGGCTGGACACGACTCGACAGAGTCAGAAACGAGGACGTCAGAGCGGTCACACAGACGGCTCCGATCCAGCTGAAGGCACGAGAGCAGCGACTGCGATGGTATGGGCACGTACTGAGGAGGCCTGAAGACCACCCAATAAGGAAGGCATTGGAATTCGAAGTAGAGGGCAAGCGACCACGAGGAGCCCCAAAGAAAAGATGGAGGGACGTCATCAAGAGGGACCTCACTGAAGTGAAAGCCACAGCAGAAGATGCAGTGGATCGGAACAAGTGGCGACGTCTAACAAGAACAGCGACGGCGCGGACTAACGCTAGGGAAAAGAAGAATACTTATATTAGGCTCTGTAGAGCATATGTTATTCCAATCTTGGAGTACGGCTCCCAGATTTGGAGTCCATTCGATAAGAAGTCCCAGGCAAAACTGGAGAAAGTCCAAGAAGTGTTTACAAGAATAGTGATGTACAGGTGTTTTCCGGATTCAGATTATCCCCGCTCGCTGCCCAGCTACAGAGAAAGATTGAAGCTCCCCTATTTGCTCACCTTGCCTTCTGTTCCAGAAGTGTTCAGAAATGAAACTAGGTTGAGGGCCAGTAAGTACTGGATTAGGCCCGAGGGCGAACCTTTCTCCTAGGAATGTAAGGCGTTGCGTTGAAGAAAGACACTACCTTCTCGTCTCGAACTATCTCTTCTTGCACGGCTCCAGATGACTTCAGCTGCTTCCGGTTGAGGTTCTCAAGGCTCAGAGCACCTGCGCCCTCGAAAGCAAGTTGAGGAGAGTTGATTTGTTATCTGTTCATGGTATTCAAGATCTCTGAGATCTCTACTTATCTAGGACCAGCTTCAGTTTCTTGATTTTATCATTCCAATGAGTGTGCATCATTAATTCGCTACTCACCGTAGTCAAGCGAGAGAGATAAAGGCCGGGATATAAATGATTTTGCTTTCTTCTTTCGTTTTATTTACTTGACTTATGCTTATGATTTTGTTACTTTTTTCCTATAATCGCTTTTCACTGCCCTCTTGCAGAAAACTACGTTTCACTCGAACTAAGCTTGGTAGGAATCTCCGGTTGGTATGATTGTCATTCACCGCTAAGAACCTACACTTAGGGGCGCTGTCAGTCAGAGAGGCTTGTTGTGAGCAAGTTAGTGTGGCGGGTCCGAAACTGAATTGTTAGGGATAGGGAATACCTAACATCCGAAAATTCAGTTTCCGATTCCATGCTTGGTTCTCGTCTAGGAGTGACGTTTTCCCTAGCGTCATCCGCCACTGAATTTATTTCATCGAGTTAATGGTGAGTTACCCAAGGCAGAGGACCCCTACAAGTGGTAAAGATCTGGCTCTTTCGTCGATTTTTTTATTCTTCTAGCAAAGTTCTGACCGGAGAACTTTCTACCTATTCTGACGATCCTCTGTTTCTCAGTTTAGCGTTAGGTAAGATCGTAGTTTTGATTCGATTTAGAACTTAAGTGTTGTAAAAGCGCACCTGTGCATGCATGACATGAATAAATAAATAAAGCCGTCATAGCTGAGTGAGTGAGGGGCAAAAGTGGCCCTTAGGTGGATACGGATAAACGCACCTCGCCCGGGAAAAAGCTAGGTGCGGCGTTCGACTCCGCCTTGTTCGGGCCACGACTTTTGCCACAACTCAGCATTCTTGGTGAACTAACATTCGGAAACGCCTTACTTGCCTGCTTGTTAAACAGCAGTTTATCATAACCAAAGACAGTCACGTAACAGTGTTTGCTTCATATTCAGTTAATGCAATGAGGCGTCCATTCTACCAGGCTCGATTAGGCAGGGATAGCCTGCAGTAGTGAGGGGGGGGGGGGGATTTTAGCGAACTTCATTTTCCGCTTCCTGAAAGGCGAGTTTCGGATCCCTGCGAGCGCACAATCCATGCTTGCAAAAAAAAAACTGCGAAAAGTGGGACGATTACCAGCGTCAGGCCCCAAGTGGTTGAGCAGCGCCGGTCTGGATTCAGAACCCTTCACAACATATGACAATGGCCAAAGTATAGTGTTATAAGCTAGTTCGAAATCTCGGCATCAGCCCTCACATACATGAGCTGTCCATTGAAGGTTTCACACCCTTTTAGGTGAGTTATATCTTTTTACAGTAGGACAGCAAGCAGGGTATGGAAGCCGAAAATCAAAAACACAGGATGGTAAGTAGCTAGGGAAGGTGGCCTGGTCAAAGTGGCCATCTGTAATGAGACATACGACGAAGTTATGGACGCTGATCTCAAATCTGCTTTTGAAATTTGCAGAACGATTCTCTGAACGGAGTTATGGAGCTTTTCCTCCGCGTCTTACCACGCAACAGGTCATGGGATCGGGTCCCTGTCAGGCCTAATTTTTTTGCTTCTTGCAGGAAAATGGCAAAAAGTGGTTGTAGCGTTACTACTACATAAGTGCTCACCTAGACTTGCCTGAAAAAGAGATTACGTGCAGCTGTCATTGCGCTTGTGCCCCCTTTGTTTTGAAAAAATCTTGGTGCACGATACAGGCGTCGTCGTGCTAAGCGAGTATCGTTGTCATTTTGCCGGCTCGAACTACGCATAGGTGCAGTTTTCTATCTAAATGTGGCATTTCAACCTACTTCAAAAAGTGTAGGATCTTGAGGTACAGTTTGATCCATATCCACACCTACTATCCATATATCCATTCTTCTTAGATCCATTCTCCTGTACAAGGCTCATCTTGCCATTTTTTTCTTTGAGCTTAGGCAGGAATGCAGGGAGCGTAATAAGCAATGTAATGGTCGAGTATGGGTGGTCTATAGAGGCGAGTTAAGGCGTTCTGAAGAGCTTCCTCGGCGTCGCTCTTCGGGAAACGTGTGACTTGCCATGGACCACCTGCAGGTGTGAGATGTTTCTTGTTCGACGCTCTTAGTTTAACAAGTAAGATACATCATTTCCACCTGTTCCTACCATGTTACGATCCTAATCTGGTTTATTACAGAATCTTGGCTCTCACCGAAAATACTCATTTTCGAATTTCCTTGTAAGGTCTTCCCATCGGACCGTAGGGAAGGAGGGGTGGAGGTGTCTGTTGTCCATCCAAGGAATCTTTGGATTCAACTATTACCACTTCACCTACAACCCGATTCTTTACTTCCGATGATGAGAACTTGATGGACAGCCTGTATGAACTTTGCATTTTGACTAACAGGTAGGTTATTTGAGATGATTTTAACCTTAGTATTGGCTGGAATAGCGGGACTGCGGAAAATTTCGCCTTCACCAGATTCTTAGAATTTTTCTGTTGTTGTGCTCTAACGCAACTATACTTTCTGGTAGATCCATTGTGTGTAAAAGTTCAGTGTTGCCTTCCTTCTCGTCTTCAGATCATAATGTAACCTCTTTTGTGTTGCAAACAGCTATTCCTTGCTTGAACATTTGATTAATATGATCTCAATGGAACAAACTTTACTGCTCTATCTGAGTACTGGTCAACTGTTGATTGGTGGGGTATCTCCAAAGGTTTCCTTTCCATTGATGACTTGTACGAAAGGTTTTGCAGAGTAATTTACTCTGGACTAGCCATCTATGTTCCTTTTCGCTCTTTATCGCATCCACGTCAGCGTTATCCCCACACATAATTCCAATCTCATCTCACAGAGAAATCACATGTTCGAGCTTGATGATCCTACGTCAGAACCAGAGTACAAGAGGATATGTTCTGAATTAGACGGTCGTTCAAGAAGGTTCTTAGGATAATAGAGAAAAACGTAAAGCATCTCGCAACAATAGAGCCATATTCTCGCTGATTAATAGGAAATTGGGCTTCTCCATTACCTCCGCTGCAAGATTAGAAGGGTAGTCAATACTTGACTGATTGTGATAAAGCTGGAAGCTTTAACCTATTCCTTTGCATCAGTTTACACAACTAGTGTGGAAACATTCTGCTATCGTGAGCAGGAAACCTTGATTTACAGAAAGGGTTTGCCTCCTAGACCTGATTTTACCATTTATCCGGAAGGGGTTCTAAAAATAATCAGTCGCTCAAGAGCTCGTTGTCAGCTACGTTTGATGGTATACCTCAGATAGTTTGCAAGAAATGTGCTTCCGTTTCATATAAACCACTATCAATGATTCTTATCATTACTATTCGGCAAGGTCCCGCTTTTCGTGGAATTAAAGCTATAGATACTGCGATTCCTGAGACCAAAGATGCTTTTATGCTCTCTGCCTTCAGGCCTATTAGTATTACTACCTACACCGGTCAAAGTGATGGAGAAGCTCATAAGAGATAAGCTTGAGAAATGGTTTAGCGAATCACATTATACCAGCTGAACAACACGGTTTCACTGCAGGGGCCTCTACAGTCACGCAGCTTGCTGATTGTGTGTACGATTGGTACCTTGCAATTAATGATAGAAATTTCGTTGACGTGGTCTATTTTGACCTGTCTGAAGCCTTCAACAAGGTCGATCATGATAAGCTTCTTTCTGAACTCTCGGTTCTAGGTATCAGCGAAACACTACTTGAAATAGATTCGCTCATACTTGAGCAGTAGAGAAATAGTGTGTAAAGGTCGAAAACTCTTTCTCTAAGTGCTACACGTGCCCGAGTGGTGTCCCGCAAGGTGGTGTATTATCACCTCTTTTGTTCCTGGCATACACGTACGATCTGCCGCCTTTACTTAAAACTCACTTTGTCTATAAAAGTGCAAATTTACGCGATAACATCAAATTTATACTCGTGAGAACCAGTCCGAAGTCAGGCATGCGCTCACCCAGTCCATCTCGCACATGATGGAGTGGGCGAGATCTAACGGGATACCCGTCAACCTATCCAAGACCTCACTGTTCCATATTGGTGGCCTGTCGGATTGGAATATAAGTTTTATGATAGTGCACTTTTGGGATTAGTAGAGACCTCAAATTCAAGGGCCATATTGACGTGATTTTCAAAAAGTCTTTCGTAACAGTTATCACAAGAATGCTGAGTTTAGCTTCAAAAACATCTAAAGCCTTCGGCCTCGCGGTTTCATGCCGATATCCCATCGATTACGGCTGACCGGCTCACCAAGTTAAACGTGTGAGTGCTGCTAGGCGGTATACCCATATGTGACGGCGCGAAGTAGCACCCTTTGCCGTCAATCACCTTTTTTCATTTCCTGCAAAGAACGTCCTAAAAAACTAAGACACCTCTCGATCGCTCAAACCATACTTGCGCGCCCAGGCCCGGCGCGTCGTATGCTAGTACTACTCGAGCCCCCAGCTGTCCGACATGCTGTGCGTGGCGTCCCGCCGCCCCACACTGCCACAGGGGGTCCAGGAGTACGGGGCGCGTAGGAAAGTTGTGGACTCTGGTTGCTGGTAAACCGCGCCTCTTCGTTCCTATGCTCACCGAGTTCTCTGATCGGCAGAACAACCATCGCGCCGCGCCGGCGCTGTCGCGTGCAGCTTTCTTGGTTTTGCTCAAGTCCTGTAAATTGCGCTTTGAATACAATGCCCAGGCATAGTTTCTTGTATGCGGATAACATTTTAACGCGAATTGCTGCAAAACTCAAGAACGGAAAGAGTGTGATGACAAGGGCTAGAATCAAGGGCAACTGTGGTGCTTTGCCATCACTTCTCCTCGGGAATGCCGCGCTTCCCACAGAGCGTGACAATTTAAAGGACACATGACAATTACACAATGACAAGGCAAGCAAGAAGCAACTTTCTCCTAAAAGCATTCTTTGACCCGCGGTATCTGCTTCATGCTTCAGAAGTCAAACCTAGAGAGTGATGACGATGACACAGGCCTACGAATAATGAGACACTAACGCATGTAGACTGTAAATAAACCAGCAAAATTGAATAAGACTAATGGAGTCAAAGCAATAAATTTAAAAGTCGCGTGTGCATTTCTTGCGCTATTCGCGTCGAATCCCGCCGGCGTCTAATGTATTTTTTACTGCTAGAAATATTACATAGATGCACCGACAGCTGGGGGGGCTGCATAGTTCTCATACACTCCTCCAATGTGTTTGAGCGTACCATCGCTGTCTTTAAGCCTGACGGGGACATGACTCCGATGCACCTATTGTTCCGAGTAGGCGGAAAAACGCAGCGAATCTGAGCATAAATCGACCCTCCCGCGGCCTCCGCGTCAAAATCCCCTTGACCATTGATCTGACACACTAACAGGCCAGCGGAGGCCCAGCCCTACTAATAACCCAACGGGGAACATTAACGAGTATTAACGAATAGAAAAATCCTTTCTTGAAGCGCTACGATAGGACTCCACATGTTCCGAAGTCCTTCTTGATCACGTTCTCGGTTATAAGCCGCTTGCTCACAGATCCTTTTAAATTACCCGGTGTAATGAACTGTGACGCTGCCAACGAGCAGTTATAATATAACACTACATATACACCAGTCGCCTCCGCCCGGCTGACGCGCGGCGTGCCTCCCTGTCTGGATCACGGCCGGCTGCGCGGGCGGGCGCTGGCCCTTCGCTCGCGCGTTGCTTTCTTCACATATGTCTAGATTCAACTGATATCCCTCCTTTTTGTGTACTGTACCCAATCTCTCTCTCTCCCCCCCGTTGTTGACCGCCTACTCTTGAGCTATTTTACGCACCCCTCTTCGGCTTCTCCGGCCGTCCCTCTTTCACCTCCGCGACACAGGCCCCGCCGCCCCACATCGTTTGTGCCACAATCCTCCCACGACGCCCCTCTCCCTGGGCACCCTTATCAGTTTCGCTCTTTTCCCACACGCTCCTTTGAAGTGACTCTGGGGCCGTTTTGTCAATTTTGTCTGATTCCGCCCACCTCGGAGCAAGGCTCGCCCACCGTCACCTCGGCGCCCCCCTACGAATCCCTCCCACCGCGCGCCCCATTGCATGACCGTCCCCTACATACATGATCTCACCTTTCTCTTCGCTCTCTGCTTCTAGATCTTACCTCATTCCGATGTTCTCGTCGGAGCCCTTTTGCAGACTTTGCCTGGCTCCGCCCACCTCGGAGCAGGCTCCGCTCATAATGTTTTTGCCCCACTCCTCACCGACGATCCTCTGCTGACCTTAATCCACTTTTTTTTTTTTTTCCGGTCTTCGAGTGCTCTGGGGCCGTTTTGCAGATCTTTTGTCTGACTCCGCCCACCTCGGAGCAGGCTCCGCCCACAATGTTTTTGCCCCACAATCCTCACCCGCGACCCTCTGCTGACCTTGATCCACTTTTTTCCGGTCTTTGAAGTGCTCTGGGGCCGTTTTGCAGATCTTTTGTCTGACTCCGCCCACCTCGGAGCAGGCTCCGCCCACAATGTTTTTGCCCCACACTCCTCACCCGGCACGGACCTCTTTGCTGACCTTAATCCACTTTTTTTTCCGGTGTCTGGAGTATTCTGGAACCGTTTTACAGACCTTTTTTGTCTGGCTCCGCCCACCTCGGAGCAGGCTCCGCCCACAATGTTTTTGCCCCACAATCCTCACCGACGACCCTCTGCTGACCTTAATCCACTTTTTTCCGGTGCTTTTGAAGTGCTTCTGGAACCGTTTTACAGACCTTTTTTGTCTGGCTCCGCCCACCTCGGAGCAGGCTCCGCCCACAATTTTTTGCCCTACAATCTTAACCGACGACCCTCTGCTGAACTTAATCCACTTTTTTTCCGGTATTTTTAGTGTTCTGGAACTGAGCTACAAACATTTAAAATGAATACCCTGCGATTTAGGGCAAGCCCCGCCCACTGGCGGCTCAACACGCTGAGGCGATGCCCTATATTCGCCAGATATTTACATTCTAAACTGAGCTTTTTGCGACTTCCAAACACTCTCGCGAACCGGGTTACTGAATTTTGCGAGAAGCGCCGCCCACCTTGAGTACGCCCCGCCCATTTAGGGTGTACCTGCCACAGTTAGTCTGGCGACTCCTTACTAACCTTATTCCCTTTTTCCCCCATCTTTAGGCTGCCCCGGAAGCGAATTATGAACATTTTTGTGCGGAACCCCAAACTTTCGGGGAGTGCCCCGCCCACTGTGGGCGGAGCTTCCCTTAGGTCAAGTGTGCTTTTTATTTCTTGTCCCACGCCCTACC
The DNA here is from genome assembly GCA_036418165.1 of Cooperia oncophora. Lineage (NCBI taxonomy): Eukaryota > Metazoa > Nematoda > Chromadorea > Rhabditida > Trichostrongylidae > Cooperia > Cooperia oncophora. The sequence continues at coordinate 101,419 of MU966893.1, read as the reverse complement.
CATCCCCACCTTGACCGGACCTCTCCAAGTCGTTCTTCAGGTCGAACCGAATTTCCGGACAGACAAACTTACAAACAAACTTACAAACAAACTTACAACAACAAAGCAACAAACTTTACAACAAACCAAAACAAAACCAACTATAAACAAAACAAACACCAAACAGACAAACGCGCATTACTCATACTAGCGGTGATCCGTCTGTCATTTTCCACTATATGGCCATTCAGATCCCCAGCTATGGTGAGGTAGTCATCTTCCGGAACCGATCTTATGGCCTCGTCCAGGGTCAGGTAGAACTCATCCTTTTCCGCCTCGGAGCAACCGGATTGTGGTGCGTACACGGTCAGTACTGTCCAGTACCCTCCTTCGTGTCCATTCTCACTCCGATCCGATCACTGATTCTGTTCACAGAGGACGCAGTCCTTGAGGGATTCTGCCACCGCTATGGCCACGCCATTCCGTTTGGTGTCTGCTCCATTGTAGAAGAGTTTGACACCTTCTCCAATCTCGCGGGCCTTCGCACCCTTCCATCGCGTTTCCTGAAGGCATAGGACTTGGATATTCCTGCGTCTCATGAGGTCGGCAACCTCACGAGACTTCCCGGTAAGCGACCCCACGTTCAGGGTCCCAATTCGAACTAGCTTCTTTGGCCGAGGTAGCCCTCGCATACTGACCACAGAACTCGGGCGAGGGTTCTGCGCGCCACTTCCGGGTGACGTCCTAGCTTTAACACTGATACTTTTGCGACTTGTCATGATTGTTGTGACGGGTTCCTCCATCAGCCGGCCTGTCAACCTGGGCCTGACGCTGGTATCGTCCCCATTTTTGCAATTTTTGCAAGGCAGGTTTGTGCCTCGGCAGGGATCGAACTCGTGGCTCAGAGTGAGATTATGAGTCTACACTCTTAACCACTCGGCTATCCCTGCCTGAGTAGGAATCTTTGTTCAGTGGCACGATAAATCTCTAAGACGGGTGGGATAATTACGTCTGGCAGACGGAATTCCGCTCCCCTGAGCAGGCGCTGCGTAGCGCCTTTAAAAGGAAGGTACCCTTATAAGGCCCTATCAAGCTGCAACATACCGACCCGGACGCCCACCGCGCCCGCCCGCCCACAAATGGACGACCGTACCTGATGCTCGTGCTTCACGTGAAATATGAAGCGAATATGTTGATATGAAGCGGGCGCGGTACTGCATGGATATATCAGTACATATGTGCAGCCGTATCAACCGTAGAGGTTATTGGCCCAGTACCCACAGGATAATTGTTTGAAACTGCTTTCTGAGTCGCGTAGAACGGAGGTTTATCTTCGCAGGTTTTTGACAGTTTCACTTCGTTCTTCCGCCATTTCCTCGCTGTATAGCACCCTGATAATTTTCGCTAGATTTACGCAGACACGATGGTGGCTCAGTGATCTCCAATTATACGGATTTGCTTACCTTAGTGATGCTTTCTCGCATTCTGGATGCGAGACATTCTCGACAGTATGCAAAGAAAACGAGTCTGTCAATATTCATTTTTCCTGTCAAAACTTCTGTAGGAAATCCAGCGTTCTTGCGATAAACGACAAAGCTGGTGACCAAGGTATTTTCTGTCGACCCCGAAAACATCTTGCCACATTGCATAGCAGTTAGCATTCAGGTCCCCAGACAGCTTGATCATCGACTTTCTTGAGCCGGCCCAAGCGAAACTGCATTCGTTGCCCTACGGCGAACAATCTTGTGCGCCACTTCAGTGCATGTATACCAGAATATTTGCAAGGCAATGCGCATTCGAAGGATAATAAAAAACTGCTATTTCAGTGCAAAAAACCATTCAAAAAACTGAAAGGACGAGGACGTTTTAGCGGGTCTGAAACGGAAAAACCAACTATCAAAACAAATGTCGTTTGGCCAAGTAGAACCCCCTCCCCTGCGAGCAAATACTACCTGGCTGCTTTGTAGTCTTCACAACCTTAGTGAGCGCTGTTTGCATCAGTGGGGGCGGGGGATATTTTAGCTACGTCACTATCCTCGGTGAGTCCTTTGAACTTTCACGAAGAATCGGAATGGAACAAGCTTGACAAAAGTTTTTTGATAATACCTGTGGAGCCTCGTAAACTTTTGAAATGGTTTTAACTTTATAGTGTGTGGTTGTAATAACTTCACAAGAGTTCACGAATTTAAACGTCAGTAAAAACTAGAAAATGCCCTTCCAAGACGAACTCTGCCCCGAATCGTATCCTGCGTCTGAGATGCTAGGAATGGTGTCTGGCGCGACCATTATAGTTGGTTGCCGCTCCAGAAAGTTAGTCGTAAAGAGACATGAGCACTCATCATACATCCGATAGATACTGCACGTATTCAACATTATGTCCAGTTCACTGGCTCCGCCTTGAAAGGTTTTCGTTGGAGCCGACACAGAATACCTCCGTATGTGTATGGAAAAGCCGTGAAGTGAAGAAGTCAGAATGCCTCTGCAGTTTATTGATAAATCTTTGAAGTTGTTGTAGCCAACGTTTTCCCATCTCCTTCCTACATCTTTCCTTTCAGGTTATGATCATGTTACTCCAACCACAGACCCAGGTCGAATTTTCACAGTGTTTTTCGGCTTAATTGGTATTCCTCTTATGTTCATAACAGCAGCAGATATAGGGAAATTCTTGTCTGAGATAGTTATCAGGTGAGTGGTTTCAGGAGGTCGCGATTCACTGCTTGGTTGTTCTGGTACGGCGTGAAAACGTCTCATTTTTTTGAGAGTCAGTTTTTTCCTATGAAAAAAGAAATATCCACTACTGTCCACTTCACTGTCGCGGATTCCTTGCCAAGGTTTAAGCCCCTATGGACGGAATCGCTTCACAATGAAAACTGGCGCAACGCAAAGCACGTCGATTCGATTCTTACATGGGCTTGGGTAGGGTATTTCTCGTAACGAAATAGTTTGGAAAACAAGCAGTAGTCGGAAGAGAAACTTCTGGGCTGCATGAGTGCTGAGAAGAAGCCATGCCGCTGTACTGCGTAGATCTGGCTCGACTACCTTTGCAAGCTGCTATCTCGCGCTAATGTTGAAAGTTCGAAGGCTACGTGAACAACTTCCTTTTTCTCCGATCAACAGTGTTGACTGTAGAGTCTGACAATGGAAACACTGCTCTCAAAAGTCTCAGAATCGTAGCCTCTCGCTTAAGGGCATTGGTATTGTGGAAAATTGCCCGGTAGCCGAGGCAATTTTTCTCGAACATCTACTCCATTGCGACCTCGACAGCTGTCAGCTGGAACTGTAAATGAAGAAGTTGGATGGTGCTGACGGTTCAGGATGAAACTGTTGTCCATACTGCAGGAAGAGTATTAACCTGAGTGTTAATTTTTGCATTGTGATTAAACTTATCGAATTAAGGACAAGTACTTCGAGTTTGAAAAAATATCACACATCCTCCTTGCCAATACGTCATAACCTTACCTACATACAAGGATAGTCAAGTCACCAGCCTCAAGTAGAGACCTAGCTATTCCGATGGAGTCTTGACTGCTCTTTACAAATGTAGAAACCGAAATTGTTACTTGCATCTCACGAGAGAGTTCCGTCAAAGTCGTCAGTCTCGTTGAATTTCAGTCCCCATGGTGCCTTGAAGCGTTTACTCCCTGTTCATTAACGCCAATGGATAGAATCGTTGTGTTTAGAGGATTAAATTGCCCCACAGAACAAATCTTCGGCCAAATCTAAATTTTGTCCCGAACTTAGTGTAGTCCGGCTCAAACGGCACTTCCTGTCGTAGCGGAACTCCTCTGAGCAAGAAAACTTCCATACGCTGGATGAGTGACGTGGCGCTTTCAGGAGAATAGTCAATTGCGATTTTACAGCCTGCGATGAATTCAACGCGATGTGTGGACACTGCTCTGCATTAAAAGGCTTGGTGAAGGATAGCGAGTCAACAACACTACGACAATGCTCTATTGGCCTATCACCTCAATCATGTGAACTGTCAACTTTGATAAAGTGCTAATCTGGAAGAATATAAGAAATTCGGATAGAGACTTTTTTATACAAAATGACGCAACAGTAGTGGCAGTGACGGGAATGGAACCCAGAATCTCTCGCATTCCTAAATTACGCCATAGCAGTGTTTGCACACAAAAGGGAACTTCTTATGTGCCATCACTGCATTGCACTACTGCAAACTCCGAGACAGCGGTTTTGATGCTAAACTTTTCTGCATTTTATGTCCATTGCTGTTTGAGTGTTTACTAACAACAAGTGGCTGACGACACCAAGCCTCCTACTGCTACGCACTCAATGAGGCGTGTTTCAAGCAGCAGAGGGATCAAAGAAGAAAGAGAAACCCGGAAAGGCTCCTATTTGTGGAACAATTATTGTTGAATTACAGAGTGCTCCATAGAAAGGTTTTCTCTATAGACAGAGAGGAGTTGCTGTGGTTGGAAATAATCCCTCGACAGCACAGACTCCTGTACACTTTCCTTGTCGAAGTGGCGTTGTGGTCAAAATAGCAGGAATAGCATACACACTGTAATTAGATGAGTGACCTAGATGTGAGAAAGGTATTCATTGCTAGAATACTAACCCGAATTGTTGAAGAAAGCGGTGTACCTGTTTTTTTCGTATAACCAGGGGGCAACTGTGAAAAGATAACGAGTGAAAACGGAAAAAACGCGAATCAGGGTTTTATTTGCTTTTTTGGTAACACATTTTCCACAATCACTTCAGGGGGAACCCCAACCACTAGACCCAACCTGTCGAGTACTACAACATTCTTCTTCGAGAGCCCGGAGTATCTAAACTTAGTGATCTGCATCTCATCAGAGTGCTTGAGGGAACTCATTAGTGAGTGATTCTAGTTATATCTTGTTGACGGGAAACTTCTGTCATGTTTTTTCGAAACAGGCTTCACTTTGCAAAGAAGAATGCAAGATTAAAATCATACAGGATTGCTTTTGCGGGTTTTTGCCCGTCTTTGAGCACTTCCTGGATGCCATCACATTACAATGCAGGCAGACGCGACGCAAAGTGGGACCTCCTATAGGTTTTGAACCAGGTCATGAAGCTTTCTCGTGCAAACAACGGGTAAGTATGGAAGGGAACTAATATTCGGAACGAGCAATCTACACTGGTGCAAATAGAGAGCACAGAGACGAATCTTCCCCTCTTATCGACGACTCGCTTCTTAGCTCGGAGTTGCTTTGTGTAGCCATCAACGGTGGGAGCAGCTTCTTCATAAAGTAGTTCCACGAGCCGCAGCCCCTCGAGCTGAGTTCACATGATATTCGAACTTCATTTCCTCTTCAAATGTGTAGGCTCCCATTTTAAAGCGGAGGAATGTTGTTTCATAATTGAAGGCATCGTGCTTACCAGCTCCATTGTTTTAGCATCTGCAACTGTCATGCGGCGTCAGGGTGGTAAAATAAAGAGTGTGAGAAAGCCGATGATAGCGGAGGGTCTGTGTCGATGCAGCATATACCATTCTTGTCCATATTGTAAAAGAAGAGCGAGCAGGAGTCAAGGAGTGGTACCAATAGAAAGACCATTTTCTGATGTATATCGCATATCACTCACATCACGGTGACCCCTCTTGAAGTAATAGGTAAATATTTCGAGTTCGAAAAAGTATGTCAGATTCTCGCCAACCTAGTATTTATAACTTAGGAGCAATTGATGTGAACGAAAACTTTCAATGGATAGATGAGCCACAGTATTCAAATTAAAGACAACCTCCGCGCTGAAGTAATTCATGGTCGTCCTTTCTTGTGCCAGTAGTCCAGCCCCCAAGCTAAGAGACTGCACAGCGTGACTCTACAGCTGAAAGCTGTTCACTTCACAGCGGGCGAGGAGCACGCTACAGCCGCTGAAAGTTCTAGTTCTAACGCCCGCTCAGTTGGACCGCCCACTTGCTAGATGCCCTCTGACGGAGGGCCGCTCAGTTGTTCTTTGTTGGGGCGGCGGGCATTAATCGGAATGCATGTCTTTTGCTGACCGCGCTCGTGCCCATGAATGAATTCTGCTCTCCTTTATTACATTTTATTCATTAGGAGCACATACAGTCAACTGCAACCCATCTCGCAAGGTAAAACGCGTAAAAATCACGAGTGATGCAATTTTTGTGGTGCAAAAGCTCGACGCACTAAAAGATGCATGCTACCGTAACCATGAATTCGGACGGGGTTTCAAAAGTTCCTTTTGTCAAGAGTTTTTCAACCGTGCTTTTATTGTTTTTCGTATTCTTCTTTTGCATTGGATGATATCCACTACTGGGAGATGCAAAAAGCGATTTGTGAGCCAGGGTTGCACAGAGACCGCAGGGCGGTGTGACTGTCAGGGAGCGATTTTGTTTATGGTGTTCTTGAGGACTCTTCTTGCTTTTCTTCTTTGGGGAATTACTTATCAGCTACTGTTTCATAATTGAACAGCAACTATCCTCCATGAAACTTTATCGCGGAAACTGTCTTTAAATTAAAAGTGGGTAAAGTAGGATGACCTGTAGCACAAGAATGCTGAGTTACGAGCATAAGACTCGACCTCAACTACGACCCTAATTTGTTGTAGGAGTTTCTTTTCCGTTTGTAGCGGTTGACCAAGTAATGACGTTTTTCTGGCTCAAAATTTCGCGTTAAAGATGATGCCATCACGTTCTATCTATTTGATGAGAAATCTTTGGCTCAGTGAGATGGTTTGGTTATCTTATGGCTAAGAAGCTGCACCACCCCAGAGAGAAGGCTCAGAGTTGGTTCAAATGATTTGGGGACTCCAGTTTTGACCTCGCAGAAAAGTCTCGCAGGCTTGACTGGGAGCTTACTAAGTCGGCTGATCCACCAATACCTATGATGTGTTTCGTTTAGTATCACCTTAAGTTGATGAGAGAAGTTCAAAAGCACAGTATATGGGCACCGCCTTTATCCGCTCCTACAGGGAACCCCGATGCAATGCGTAAGTACAGGGCTCAAATTCCCAGCTCTGATATGCTTGACCCGATCTTGAGCACTCATTACAGAAAGTGTTCCTTGTCCGAATACTTCACAAACCTCGATCAAACGGAAAAATCTTGAGTCACAAATCCTCATCTTCGTCACCTCGACACCTAGCTTTGATTTCCTGAATTCCAATTGAAACTGAGTGAGCGCTTAAGCAGAAACATGTCATCTCGATGCGCATGAAAAAATCAAGAAAGCATCTTATTTTTCCTCACAAATTGTATGCCAGAAAAAACGCCATCACTTAGGTACCACTCTATTCTTGTGCTTTGATCAGTGAGTGGTTGAGAACGGGACTGTGCTTAGTAGGATAGATAGCATTCCAGGAGTTTCAATGGCATTCTCGCCTTGGAGCGCCACTAATGTTGGAAGCGTTGGGCAGGAGGGAGATTCCGCTGTAGAAAGCTGTTCGTTCTGAAATAGGATACATTGCATATGCAGTAGCGGAAAAAAATTTGAAGAAGCAGACCTTGCGCTCTTTTCAATATTGCCAGACTTGCTGGAAAAGCGAAAATTCTTACCTCTTAGATCAAGTTTACCTCAAAAAGCAATTCCGAAATTAGAGTTGCCCGGTTGAAGCCGTTGTCGGGAGACTATCGTGATTGGGCGCTGCTACTATAATGACATGGGATGCATGTTTGAAAAATTGTCGGGCTCTAGTAAAATAGAGCATACTAAAGGAGTAGAAGGGAAAAAAGAAGAACACCTAGACAAATTTGAACCCCTCGTTTGATTAGCCACGTGAGTCTAACTCATGACAGCCAACCATGCCGTGGTAACACCGAAGGACATCCCCTACTGCAACACGGCCGGCAGAGCGGTGCTAATTTTACTGCATTAAAAAACCGGGAGGATGAGGCTTCCTCGCTGAAAGATCACTTTCCCGAAACGGTTCAATTTCCTCTCAGTAAATGCAGTGGCTTCTGAATACTAAGTGGACTGTGAAACAACATGACTTGTTTTTTTTTTGCTACTGTGTATAACCCCTGTTCGAAGGGATTTTGCACGATTTTCAATGATTGATTTACATATGATTATTTTAGCAAAAAAAACAGATATCATATATCATATTCGGGCTCTGGTAAAATAGCGCGGTGTCGAGGTGCAGCGTAGGCTAATCAAACAAGGGGTGAAATGTAAGTACACTCGAGATCCCTGAGATCGGGTAGGCGTGGCCGCATGTTTCAACTTACCCTTAAGGCGTCTACGCTTCTGATGCGATATTTTCATCTCGACACAATCGTTGTCGTCTCTGTCCAACACAGAACAAGATGACAGTTGTCCCAGACTGGAATATTCCACTAGTAACCAGTTCCTTACAGTGTTCGAATGCCCCGCCTACCCGATCTCAGGGATTTCGAGTATACTTAGATATAAGCCTACTCTCATTTGATTCCGTCCACTATATTTTGCTTAATCCTCGCAGGCCTATCCCGCTTGGTCCGCCAGAACGCTGCACCAGCTTCTTAAATCAGTACTCGCTTATGCTGGTCAGGTTTGGTTGGGCAGTTTGCTAGGGGAAGCTGACTAGAAACACACCTCGAGGTCGAGTCGCAGCCTACACCACAACCTCTCAAGCTTCTCCGTTGCGGTGTTTTCCAACTTTTTAGCAGTGGTTAGAAGCTCAAAGTATGGTAGCCATCATTTTCGTGGGTATCAGTATCTAAAAAATTCGGTGTGAGCCTTGCTCAGCGTCTCACTAAAAAGACCAGGGAAAGATTCTACGAAATCTTGGGTGATCGAGAACAACTCAGTATACCATCCTTACCAGGGATGGTCTGCCCTCGAAGTCGCAGAACGAATCTCCGAACGGAGTTCGGGTTTGTTTGAATGAGGAGACAGGAGTGAAGGGCGGTTGTCATTCAATTCGCACTAACAACGTGCGAAGCGGAAAATACAGCTAGGGTTTCGAGGAGGACAAATGTTGTATGATCGCACTTTACGAATCCAGTCGAACCTTGGTAATCCTACAGGGTCGGGCGCCTGATCCTACAAAAGGTTTTTTGCGTACAGGTGCCCGTAACGGACATCTAGAACAGTTGCGCATCAAACGGGTGTCACATTCTGTTCAGGAAGCAAAACTACCCCTGGAGACACAATTCTAGTCAAATATATGTCGACCTAACTCTGGAAAAAAGAGGCAGTAGTTGGTGAAATAACGATCATCTATGATTTTAGGGCCAGCCTGTCACCGTCTGCTGTCTTCGGACGGAATTTGCTTCTTGATATTAAGATAACTGGAGCAACAATGGGATAAATGCGTAGGAAATGGCAAGATGAGCCTTGTACAGGAGAATGGATCTGTAGCTGAATAGGTGTGGATTGAACTGCCCTCAAAATCCTGTATTTTTCGAAGTAGGTCGAAATGTCACATAGCTAGGAACTTGTACCAATGCGTAGTTTGACCTGTAAAAATGAATATGATACTCACTTAGCACGACGACGCCTGTATCGTGCGCCACGGGCACCTCTGCACCCAAATTTCCTTTCAAAAGAAAGGGCGCCCAAGCGCAATGACAGCTGCACGTAAACACTTTTTCGGGAAGTCTTCCTTGCTGCCCGCTATCAGGATGTCGTCAGCGTAGAGGATGGTTTTCAGTGGTCCCTCCATGAGTTCTTTTGCCATGACATCTAGAGTCAGGAGGAAGAGGAACGGGCTGAGGGCTGATTGGTGTACCCCAACCGTGATGTTTACCTCCTTTGTCAAGCCGTGCGGGGTGCGTACAGCTGCTTTAGCCCCATCGTACATATCCTTCACTATGGAGACCAGGTGCTCCGGAACGTTACGTTCTCTAAGCGCTCTCCAGAGTACAGGCCGAGGCAGGCGGTCGAATGCCTTCTCAAGGTCCAGGAAGGCTAGGTAGCAGGGTCGCCGCTTCTCTCGGTACTTCTCCATCAGCTGTCTGGCGATGAAGATGGCATCAGTGGTGGACCTTTCGGGCATGAAGCCGAACTGTTCCTGATAGGGACAAGTTCCCTCAGCCTAGTGTTGACCAGGCGCTCGTACAGCTTCATGGTATGGGGAGTCAACTTGATGCCGCGGTAGTTGGAGCACTCCGTCGCGTCCCCTTTCTTTTGAAGATGGGGACGATTGTGCTGCTCCTCCACGCATCTGGCATCCTTCCTTCAGCCGTTACATTGTTTAGGAAGTCTGTTAGCCAACTCACCCCAAGCTCTCCCAGGGCCTTCCATGCCTCTATCGGTACCCCGTCTGGACCCACTGCTTTCCCAACTTTCATTCTCCCTAGCTCTCGGCGGACTTCATCCTTCGTCCAGGGAGTGATGGGACCTGCCGTCGCCCCTATATGTTGGGCTATTGTTGCAGGGGAATTCTTTGTTTAGTCCCTCGAAGTATTCTTCCCACCTCTTTCTGACGGCTGGTTTCCTGAGAATGGCCCCGTTGCTGCTCTTCACAGTCTTTACGACCCTGATGTCCTGAGCAGCGCGATGCCGAGCTTTAGCCAGGCGGAAGACGAACTTGTCCCTTCTCGGCCTTCCAGCTTGTCGTACAGGGCGTCCATTTCCGTATTCTTGGCCTTAGCAACGGCTGCCTTAGCGAGTCGCTTGCAGCTCTTGTAGGCAGCGTAGTCTTCTGGGCTCCTGTCTTTTGCCAGCGTTTATATGCTTCCTTCTTCTGCTTGACGATCCCCTGGACTTCCTCGTTCCAGAACCAGGCTGCCTTGTCTCCTCTGATACCACCTCGCGTCTCTCCCAGGACTTCCTTTGCACACTGTAGGATGACCTCTGCTGCGTAGGTCCAGGTGTCCTGGACTGGCCCATGTGGGTCTGGGAGCCCAGCCTCCAGTATTCTTCGGCCGAGGCTATCCTTTTCTACCTTGCGCATTTTCCACCACCGAATTCCCGCTCTGTTCTCACCCTCGTCTTCTTTCCAGGCCCCTTCTGTCACTTCCCACATGTGGAGCTGCCTTCCATGGTTCTTACAAATGGCGCAGCACTAACTGCCGTAGAGCATTGTAGGCCTTACCACCGCCCGGTACACCTTGCCCTTGAGCGTTCTCGAGCACCGCCGGTCGCACAGGATGCCAGTGGACTCCCTCCATTTCATCCAGGCTGCGTTGATTCGGATCTTTATCGCCTGGCCCATGCTGCCATCAGCCGCTAGGTCGTTCTCCTGGTGCTGGAAGTCGTCGATCTTTTCGATGCTCTCGCCATGACAGTCTACGACGGGTTCGTTACACTCTTCGGAACTCACAAACTTGGTGTTCTTTACGTTCAGCCGGAGCCCATTCTGAGCGAGCACATCGCTGCCGCGCTGCACCCTTGTCTGGCTTACGGCCTCTTCCTAAACAATGTAACGGCTGAAGGAAGGATGCCAGATGCGTGGAGGAGCAGCACAATCGTCCCCATCTTCAAACAGAAAGGGGACGCGGGTTCTGAACGCGAAGATGCGAGACGACAGTGGAGACTGAGGCTTGCTGTGCTTGAAAGAAAGAGGATATTCCTCTCTGCTAAGATGTTGGACATGAATTAAGAAAGAAAAAATACTCAAATTGCTTCCATTTGTCCTATGTGTCGCATGGGGGAAGCACCAGCATGTTCGAGCAACCTTTGCCTCGAATTGCCTGAGCAACTTATTTTTCTCCCGAGAGTCGCTAAAACGTGCCAATTCATTGGCACGGTTAAACAATCAAGATTATTCCTTGTATAACAATTTTGTGGTACTGTTTGCGCACATTCATTCGCAGTTTTATTTCTCTGCCATATGACTAGTTCATCACGGTCTACAACGAGTAGACCAACTAAGACCTGGATTTTTCCCGTAGATGGCAGCATTTTTCGGTGCATTGTGAAACATTCTGAGCATCTTGATATAGAGATAATCCCTTCCACAAATCTAATACCGATTATTGGTGGTTCTTGTAGCAGCCCAACTTTGGAGTCATATCACAGGAGAAAACTGTGCTGGAGACCCAAGTGTGACTCCAAGTAAAAGTTCTAAAGGTCTAAAAGAGACATAGAAATCGAATCATTATATCAACTATGAAGACCCTGCAGAACGGGTACCAAATTACCTGGAGTGGTTGTTCTAGAAACAGCTTTAGCCATAAAAATTCCAACAGAGTAATAGTGAAATCTTTTTTGTTCACAGTTTTGCAACTCTGGATAATTTCTGGCCATTCAATTTTTTTGCTCTAGTAGGGCTGTAGATGGGAGGTAGTCAGCGCAGTCAAGTAAGTGAGGTCATGCTGCGGGCAGACGTTGGGAGATGCATCTCCTCCCATGCTACAGTACTATTACAGTTGCTCACCATACATGGCGCCATCTATGTGACGCCAACCAAAAAATTGCACCGATATGCAAATACAACACAACAGGGTGACTATTGGTACTGTTGTTGCTAGATAGAGGTTTATCTACCACCTGTAGTCTGCTTGAACCCCCAGATTACTCCCACATAGCAGCCTTTAAAGCAGTTGGCGCGATAGATGACGAAGACGAGTAGGACTAATCTCTTCTTCTTCTTCTCCCTAGCGTTAGTCCCGCGCCGTCGCAGGGTCCGCTGTTCTTGTTAGACGTCGCCACTTGTTCCGATCCACTGCATCTTCTGCCGTGGCTTTCACTTTCCAATGCCTTCCTTATTGGGTGGTCCTCAGGCCTTCTCAGCACGTGCCCATACCATCGCAGTCGCTGCTCTCGTGCCTTCAGCTGGATCGGAGCCGTCTGTGTGACCGCCCTGACGTCCTCGTTTCTGACTCTGTCGAGTCGTGTCCAACCGCAGGCCCATCTCAGCATCCTCATTTCAGCTGAGCAGCTGCCTTATTATTATTATTATTATCATTATTATTACTATTATTACTATTATTTTGCTTCTTGCTTTTCTTTACTTCTTTTTATTTATTTATTTATTTATTTGAACTATTGTATGCATTAATAACCAGTTAGCTAATTAGAAGTGAACCACGGAATGACAATAGGAATGATACAGGACGAAGAAATAATAGGTAAGAAAAAAAAACTGTCAATGTATCTATTATTCACAGTGTTATTGTGATCATATATGTATATATAGGTGAAAAAATAGGGTGGGAACGGGGTAGGGTGGGTGGTGGACGATACGGGAAGGGAAGGGCAGTGGCCGGCCAACACTGCAAACCGTTATTGGGATCTTCGGCTCCGGATACCATCGTAGTAGGTCCGCCAACCCTCCGTAGTCCACCATAATCTGCACGGTGGGTTCCTAGGGGTAAAGGGGCAAGGTGAATAAGAAGGAAGAACAGAACATACTAGCAAGGAATGCAATAGAAACGAATACAAAAGCAAAAAAAAGAATAAGCATGTAATAATGGCACAGAGAAGGATGAAGCTGAGGTTAAGTATCTAACAGGGAATTGAAGAGAAAATGAGCAAAAATGCAGGCCGAGAACGACGTTGCAATGCTGAAATGTGATCAGTTACAGTATGATTACCAAACTCCTACACTAAAGAATCAACTAGTTACCCTTATTGTATCAATGTGGTCCCATCTTCCCGTATTCAATAGGCTTACCTCGTACTGAAGAAAGTCGTACAACTGGAACAGTATGAAAATCGACTAGTGAGCGTAGGACACAGTTGCTGAGATTATGGCTTCGTAGTTACCTTTTGAGAAATTGCGATGCCATCTGCGCTTTTCCGAAAAAAGTGGGTCACCACGTGATATTTCAAATTCGATAGAGTTGTGATCAGCAGTGCTGAAAGGAGGTGAGACACGATGCCATGTGACGGGGCTAGGACGGGAGACCAGTATAATGTCTAAAACGTTAAGCCCATGAGTAGGCTCCCTTACAATTTGACTCAAATCAAACGATTTTGCAAATTCGAGAAACGAGGTAGAAGATTGTGTCGATGCGTTTCCTCTGTGAGTCATGTTGACCCAGTCAATAAGGGGAAAGTTAAAGTCACCCGTTATTATGATTTGGTCGCTACTCTCAGTGCAGACGTTATGAAGGAAGTCAATGAAATCGTAAAAGGCTGTCGCAGAACATGAAGGACTTCGGTACGTGAGAATCAGCAGTATCTTGCCTCTCTGGGTTCGTAGCTGGATCATTATGGTTTGAACGAAACCCTGGAAATCTTTTTTGGTGATGAGCTTGTGGGGAATGGCCTTACGGACGAGCGCTAAGACACCGCCTCCAGTCCTTTCCCCGTCACGATCGCACCTGTGAACTTCGTAAGAGGAGTTTAGGCTCAAAACAGCGTCGTGAACTACGTGTGGCTTACACCAGCTTTCTGTGATGAGAACACAATCCAAATCTTGTTGTAGCAGGAAGTTAAGGTCGGGAAGTTTATTGACAATAGATCGAGCGTTGAACATTACGAATCTATAGGGTACCTGCTGTCTTGTTCTTCTTCTTCTTCTTCTTTTCTTTCTTTCTCTATTCTTTTCGACATCATTATTATTTATTATTATTATTATTATTATTATTATTATTATTATTATTATTATTATTATTATTATTATTATTATTATTATTATTATTATTATTATTATTATTATTATTATTATCTTCTTCTTCTTCTTCTTCTTCTTCTTCTTCCCTTAGCCATCATCAACATCTACTTCTTCTTCTTATTATTATTATTTTATTATTATTATTATATTATTATTATTATTATTATTATTATTATTATTATTATTATTATTATTATTATTATTATTATTATTATTATTATTATTATTATTATTATTATTATTATTATTATTATTATTCTTCTTCTTATTCTTCTTCTTCTTCTTCTTCTTCTTCTTCTTCTTCTTCTTCTTCTTCTTCTTCTTCTTCTTCTTGTTGTTGTTGTTGTTGTTGTTGTTGTTGTTGTTGTTGTTGTTGTTCTTCTTCTTCTTCTTCTTCTTCTTCTTCTTCTTCTTCTTATTCTTCTGTTCTTATTATTATTATTATTATTATTATTATTATTATTATTATTATTATTATTATTATTATTATTATTATTATTATTATTATTATTATTATTATTATTATTATTATTATTATTATTATTATTATTCTTTACTTCTTCTTCTTCTTTCATCATTCATTCATTCTTCTTCTTCTTCTTCTTCTTCTTTTTCTTGTTGTTGTTGTTGTTGTTGTTGTTGTTGTTCTTCTTCTTCTTCTTCTTCTTCTTCTTCTTCTTCTTCTTCTTATTATTATTATTATTATTATTATTATTATTATTATTATTATTATTATTATTATTATTATTATTATTATTATTATTATTATTATTATTATTATTATTATTATTATTATTATTATTATTATTATTATTATTATTATTATTATTATTATTATTATTCTTCTTCTTCTTCTTCTTCTTCTTCTTCTTCTTCTTCTTCTTCTTCTTCTTCTTCTTCTTCTTCTTCTTCTTCTTCTTCTTCTTCTTCTTCTTGTTCTTCTTCTTCTTCTTTCTTTCTTTCTTTCTTTCTTTCTTTCTTTTTTCTTTCTTTCTTTCTTTCTTTCTTTCTTTCTTTCTTTCTTTCTTTCTTTCTTTCTTTCTTTCTTTCTTTCTTTCTTTCTTTCTTTCTTTCTTTCTTTTTTCTTTCTTTCCTTTCCTTTCCTTTCTTTCTCCTTTCCTTTCTTTCCTTTTCCTTTCCTTTCCTTCGACAGTCCGACAGGCCATCTCGTCGTTGAAGAATCGTACGGCACCTGGTCCCGACAGGATCAGACCCGAACATCTGGAAGAATCTTCCGCCAGTTCTTGTCAAAACTGGCTCGACTCTTCACGCGCTACCTGTCGGAATGCAAGGTACCACCTCGTGGAAAACCAGCAAGACTGTGTTGCTGTACAAGAAGGGAGACCTGTACGACATTGGCAATTATCGCCCAATCTGCCTGCTGTCTGTAGTCTACAAACTTTTCACACGAGTCATCCTGAACAGGATTGGCAGAACACTAGACGAAGGACAGCCATGCGAGCAAGCAGGGTTTCGAAGAGGATTCAGCACGATCGATCACATCCACACGGTAACGAAGCTCATTGAAGTATCGCGAGAGTACAAGATGCCGTTATGTCTCACGTTTATCGACTTGAAGAAAGCCTTCGACTCCGTTGAGACAGAAGCGGTTATCGAAGCCCTGGGCAACCAGGGTATTCCTACTCAGTACATCAGGATTCTTCGTGAGCTCTACAGCAACTTCGCCGCACGACTAAGATCTCACCATTCTACAAGGAGATCATCATTGATGTGAAGAGAGGGGTCCGACAGGGCGACACCATCTCGCCCAAGCTCTTCAGCGCCTCTCTCGAGAACGTCATGCGTCAACTGGAATGGGAAGACATGGGAGTGAAGATCGACGGTCGGCAACTACACCATCTCCGCTTTGCTGACGACATCGTTTTGATAACACCAAACATCGAGCAAGCGGAACGAATGCTGGCTGAATTCGACTGCGCGTGTGGAAGAATCGGTCTACGGCTGAACCTAACGAAGACGATGTTCATGAGAAACGGATTGGTATCTGATGCCCCATTCACGCTCAACGGAACGACCATCTCTGAATGCTCTAGCTATGTGTACCTAGGTCGTGAAATCAATATGATGAATGACCTAGCTTCCAGAGGCTGAGCAGGAGGAAGCGAGCGGCTTGGGGAGCCTTCAAGAACATCGAGGGAGTAGCGAAGAAGACGAAGAACACCAAGCTCCGTGCCCACCTCTTCGATTCCGCGGTCCTTCCTGCCTTGACGTACGCCTCAGAGACTTGGACTCTACGAAAAGCAGGATGAGCATGCGGTCGGTGTTATTCAACGCGCCATCGAAAGGGCGATGCTTGGAGTTTCCCGCTATACGCAAGTGAGAGAAGGAGATCCGGGAGCTCCGCACTTTCCAGCCAACCGATCAAACATCAGCGGACGCCGCGCATTTGCCAAGGTTTCGAAGTCAGGTGGGCCGGCACCGTCATGCGTTTGGCAGGACGGACCGTTGGCAGAGCCAGATCCACCCACTGGATTCACGGGATGTCAATGCAGAACGCTTGGAGGACCGCCTACGCAATTGGTTAGATTTTCTCTGAACGAAATGGTATGAAGTTCATCGTGTCCCTCGAGCTGAGAGAGTTCATTGGGCAACTCTTGCACGTTGCAGGGACGAATGGAGACGTTACTGGCGCCCGCTCGAGGAACTCGATGATCAACGGGAGCACAGGTGATACAGGTGATTAATCTATTCTAACTTCTTCTTCTTTTCTTATTATTATTATTATTATTATTATTATTATTATTATTATTATTATTATTATTATTATTATTATTATTATTATTATTATTATTATTATTATTATTATTATTATTATTATTATTATTATTATAAAGCTTCTTCTTCTTTCTTCATCTTCATCATCATCATCATCATCATCATCATCATCATCATCATCATCATCATCATCATCATCATCATCATCATCATCATCATCATCATCATCATCATCATCATCATCATCATCATCATCATCATCATCATCATCATCATCATCATATTCATCATCATCATCATCATCATCATTCATCATCATCATCATCATCATCATCATCATCATCATCATCATCATCATCATCATCATCATCATCATCATCATCATCATCATCATCATCATCATCATCATCATCATCATCATCATCATCATCATCATCAATCATCATCATCATCATCATCATCATCATCATCATCATCATCATCTCATCTTATCTCTTCTTCTATTTTCTTCTTCTTCTTCTTCTTCTTCTTCTTCTTCTTCTTCTTCTTCTTCTTCTTCTTCTTCTTCTTCTTCTTCTTCTTCTTCTTCTTCTTCTTCTTCTTCTTCTTATTATTATTATTATTATTATTATTATTATTATTATTATTATTATTATTATTATTATTATTATTATTATTATTATTATTATTATTATTATTATTATTATTATTATTATTATTATTATTGATTTCATTATTATTCTATTGGCAAGAAAGTGGTGTCAGTGCCGTGATTTTTTTCTTTTCCTTAAATTAACCAACGATATAATCGCCACTTCAGTCCACAGGATAGGCGATTCAGAGATCCCCTTTTCTCAGAGCTGGTGAATTTGCGGATTGAAGATATCTGCGACCTCTCAACTAATGTCATGGACTTGCTGAGAATTTTCTCAGACACGCCAGCCTTTAGGATGGTGAAGATGTGGTGATCAGAGGAGCTATTTTGAGAATACGGTGTGTGGGGGTTTCGCATTATTAGGAACGAATAGCCTCGAAGCTAGTATCAGTGACTTTTCTCAAACAGTTTCAGCGGGTTTGTGAAGCTGGTGAGCTAAATGCTAGCGATGACCGTGTGTACATACAGCAGCAGGTCGTCGTACAACTTTCTCTTCGTCCCCAAAGCAGCACAAGAATACTTCCGGGGGAGGGGTGCAAGCCTGGTTTGGCCTGCTAGGATAGGTCTTATCCTCCAGATAGTAACACGATACTGTGTGAACTGGAATTATAAAGAGTCCATCTCTCATAAGATTCCGACAAATGGGTGCCCCTGTGCATCATGTGCCATCCATCAATGCATGAACCATCCACCGAGTCACTATTTCGAGAGCTTGCAGGTGGCTAACGGCGACTGTCGTTGGAGCACACAGGTCTTGTCGTGAGACTCTGTGTGATAGCCGTCAAATTCTCATTCAACAGTTTCGACAATGGCGAGTCCATTGCGCTGGGAGGGGAATGCGCCCCGTGCGAGGTTTAATCTTCGAAGATTGTGTCTCCTTTTGCGGAGCGAGTAAACCAGCAGCTTACGTTACGATAGCAGTGGTGTCTTTTTTCGATGCACTGTTGAAATTGCAGACCTGTCTCGCTCTAGTGCCCCGGCAGCACTCTGGGAAGGTGTTGACTCGAAGCTTCTCCTATGAAACTGTCACTGTGGCTGAGCCTAGGGGGGGGGCCCTCACTGCACCTGTTCCGGGAAAGCATCGGTAATGTGTTCTACAAGTGGACCATACTGCACCATGTTTGAGCACCAAGGATCGAAAGCTGTAAGCTATTCCCTGACAATAACTTCTTACCAGCCTAATAGTCACCTAGTATTTCGCACATCAAAAGCATTATTTTTTCAATGTTTTCTGATTCAAAAGACTTCAAAAAGGGGTAACTCTTCTTTGAAAAGGGGAATGTTCTACCCTCGGAAGATGTTTCTGGTTTTGCGAATGATTGTGCTCGAAGAAAACTATAGCTGTGCAAGGCATGGAATTTTGCAAGAGTTTTTTTCATGCTCCCATCTGAAAACTACCAAAGATCTGTCTCAAACTGACAAGGGAAGGATGGTAGGTCGAAGTGGCCATTTGAAATGAAATGTATACCGGCTGAAAGGTCTTCGGACGGGAATTACGAAACCGTCTTCCATATCTGCGGATCTCTTAGGAAAAAGTTACGGAGCTTTTTGGGAGGAAATACTGGCATTTAGTTAGAATTGGCGTAAGGCTAATGCACTCGTAGCGTGGCCGGGTGTTGCGGCGTAAAACTCACGGATGCGTGGTCGAGGGTTTGGATCCTTGATGCGTGTGCTCTTTTGCATTTTTTCGAAAGTGGTCTCCTGTGCACTTCGGAAGCGTTGCATGAACTCTTCTTCTTGATAATTTCGTGACGTGATGTTCCTGAAGTGATGGAGCCAATGTATACGACTGCATGGAGACTATTTCTGGCTGAGGAGATTGTCATACGAGCCGAAAACTTCCACCAGGTGCGAAAGCACCACTTAGCGATAGAACATCCTTCAACACTATGTGAGCGATGAATGAAGGTTTCGCCCATCACGATCTCCAGTATGATTGTCACATCAAAACCACGTCATTTGAAAGCATTTTCCAGCTCAATAGCTCCGCAGAACTTGCTGCGGTTTCGGATTCGGTTTACAGTCATGCTGCTTGGAGTAAAGCCACTTTCCAAGACAAATTCATTCGTCGTGATGCATTTTTGTTGTAAAAAATATGCTTTCAAATCAATGAAAGAAGAAGTCAACAGCCAAAAAATGTTCTCCATGGAATCGTCCACAATGGCTCCATCACTTCAGAAACATTACGTCACGACATTATCAGGCACAAGAGTTATGCAAAATAGCTTTGAAGTGCACAGAGGACCACTTTCGAAAAAAAAAGAGCACACGCATTAAAGGCAGCTTGGCACGATGATTTGGTGCTCGGCCTAAAATGCTAGTAGGGCGCTATATAGTGGGGAAATGGCGAAAGAACGGAGTGAAACGGTCAAAATCCTGCGAAGAAAGAGCCTCCGTTCTCAATGTGTTCAAAATCAATTTTGGACGAGTTTCCGTACCAGTCGGATCGCCCGGCTAACGCCGAGCTCTCCTCCTTCTTGGAAAGCCCGGCTTCGCCGGGCTCATGCAACTGCTTTAGAGCCTCACTTCTTAACTCGTGAAAGAAAGGAGCAAAGTAAGGCATAAGCAGGGCGATACTACTGTCTTAGGCATTTATGATGCTCTCATGGTGACTAACCGCTGTCTTCTAATCAAATAAATGTAGAAACGCGCCATATGATCGCAGGGCACTTTCATAATGAAAAGTTCAAAATCTGGTCATGGATAATCGATTACTGTCCTCCCCATCTTTATGAGGTCACGCCGCGGATTCTTGCGGTTTCCGCAGTCGCTGCGTGCTCCTGTTCAGGCGAGCGTCGGTCGCGCCAATAGGTACCCCTTCACCTCACCTATCCCCAAACTAACCTCAGCTATTCCCCGCTCAGCCCCACCCTACAGGTCACACTCAGCTGCTACGCGAATAGCCCGTGCAATGGTTCTGAGTGCACTAAATGGTTGTGTTATGTTGTGGAGGGTGTTATGACTATCAAAACGCTACCACAATTTGATAATGCAACATTAATCGGTTCAGTTCCGATTGCGGTCGATCCATTTTCTCCCCATCTTGTCGCAACCGTAGACGCCTTACCGCCGCAGGGGCTTTGTGCTCCTAATCGCGAAATCGCCGTTCTCATCTGGTATCCCCTCACCAGCATGCATAGTCCCGACTGAGACCCTTTAATACCGGCCCACACCTCGAACGTGGTATGCTGCCGCCATGCATAGGGACACCTACTCCGCTCCGCTGTTTCTTTACCACCGCCTGCTCGTCTGCACGGTCCAGCTTCCGCCAAGCGAGCAGCTCCTGCAGTAGCACAGAGTATATCACAGTGGTTGGCTTAGATAGCGGGAGCGATTCACAATCCAAACAACTTCTTAGTTCGTTGCTGTAACATGGATTAGCTTGCAGTTTGCTAGCGGTTCTTTCCTTCTCTCTTGCCGCCTGCTCCTATTCAAGCGTACGCTACGCATCCCCTTACTGTACCCAGTTTGCCCGATTCAATCCATATGCCTCCTTCCCCTGCATGGGCTCAGATCCGACTGAGTACGCGCAAGGGAGTGAGGATGGGAGAAGGGGGTCACTCGATACTAACTCCCACCTTCCTCACCTCACCCATTCCGTACTCGCCACTCCACCCTCCCCCCCCCCTCCACCTTGCCCCTTGCACGCGCTTATGTCCAACTGCCACGCGAGCAACTCGTGCAATTGCTTCGGAGTGTAGTGGTTTTCTTATATAGTGGAGAGTGTTATCACAACCAAAACAACGTCTTAGTTCGTTACGGTAACATAGATTGGCTTGCAGTTTTGTTTTAGCGGTTTTGTTTTTCGTCATGCCACTGGGTGTGCGCTTTTCTACTGAAACGCGGGGCGCTAAACGCCCCCCGCTAGGTGTACCTTCCCCCTCCCCGCGACCCCCTCCCTCTGCCTCCCTCCCATACACGTGCTCAGCTCCGGCTGAGCACGTGCAGGAGAGGGAGGCAGGGCGACCCGGTACCCCCACCCTGCCCCCGCACGAGCACACGTCCAGCTGCCACGCCAGCAGCTCGTGCAATGGCTCGGAGTGTACCGAATGGTTGTCTTATATAGCGGAGGCTGTTATCACAATCAAATCATTGGACTGCTACATCCTCCCAGTCGGTTACCGGTTTGCCTAGCGGTCGTTTTCGCCTCCAGCGAACTCGAACCCGTGAAGTATTTTGCGGACGGACAGACAAACATACATACATACAAACATACAAACCGACACACAAAGTTACTGGTTTATAGAATGAAAGGATATGCATTAACCGTTATAACTTCGACGGGTGGGTCGAGTTTCTTTGTTTTCTGAATAAGACATGTCTTCATTCTTCTCGGGTACTACAAAAAAAAAACAATCAGTAAACGAATTGGTAAAATCACTAGCCGCAGCTCATCAGAAATCCTAACAAGAATGTGACGTGGCGACATGCTCTTCCTTCGTTTCTAAGCTCAGTAGCAGAACTGAGCAAGTGCAAGTGAGCATTTTCCCGCTATGCAGTATGCTCTCTCAGCTTTTGCCGGATATATTTGTTCATCCCTAATCTTCACGTTGGTTCCCGTAGGAAACTCTGATAGTCATAGTTGCAGTCGACTTCTTTCGCTTGATCCTACCTTCAGAGGCCTTTTTTGAACTCTAATTTTTGACACGCTATTTTTGATGGCGCACTAATAATCACATAAGCTGCACATCCTGTTTTCTGAGGTAATTCATGCCTTCCAAGACGCAGCATCTCACACAAACCAGCAGAGCATTACTTAACTAGCCGAGTTCAGTTCACACGCTGTAGCACTGCCGCGTTGACTGAGTTAGGGTAGAAGTGCTCCAGCTCGTGTCGCTCCTCTTGTCGCCCTCGCCGCGGCTCGGAAGTGCTGAACTCAGTGCACATAATCGCTGGTCGCGAGGAGAAGGGGGGGAGGCGAGTGCGGATCAGTAAGCTCGCCCTGAACAGCGCACTCCTTCAAACTCACTCGGAGTGAGTGCCTTTCGAATATGTCTGCGATTCGAAAAGGGAGTAGAATGCACGACACACACTCGGACGCGATCACTCAATAATAGGGACATTGTCCTGTCGTTTAGTTCAGCAAGATGATGCGTCCTGAGAATAATAATGTTCCCGAATGAGTTTTTTAAAACGGCACGAGGGTCAGCTTTTTGACTGACATCTTTCTTAACT
>MU966893.1:59512-78341 GCA_036418165.1 Cooperia oncophora | reverse complement strand
CCTTTTTCTACCCTGCCCATTTTCCACCGAATTCTTCGCTCTGCTCTCACCCTTGTCTTCTTGGGGAGGTCTATGGCGATGTCTGCCAGGAGAGGCCTGTGCTGAGGGCCCAGCTCTTCCCCAGGCAGTACCTTGATATCCTTGATGGTTTTGAGAGACGATCTTCTGACCAGGACATGGTCGATTTCCGTTTGTCTCCCTCCACTGCTGTAGGTTACCTTTTGGGTCCTCCTTTTCGCGAAGAAGGTGCTGCAGATTGCTAAGTCGTGGGCTGTTGCTAGGTCAAGGATTCGTCCTCCCTCAGCGTTCTTTGTCCCTATTCCTTGACCTCCGTGCACCCTTTCTAGACCCCTTCTGTCCCTCCCAACATGGCCATTCAGATCTCCAGCTATGGTGAGATAGTCCTCTTCCGGAACCGATCTTATGGCCTCGTCCAGGGTCAGGTAGAACTCATCCTTTTCGGCTTCAGAGCAACCGGATTGTGGTGCGTACACGGTCAGTACTGTCCAGTACCCCTCCTTCGTGTCCATTCTCACTCCCATGATCCGGTCACTGATCCTGTTCACAGTGGAGACGCAGTCCTTGAGGGATTCTGCCACCGCTATGGCAACGCCATTCCGTTTGGTGTCTGCTCCATTGTAGAAGAGTTTGACGCCTTCTCCAATCTCGCGGGCCTTCGCACCCTTCCATCGCGTTTCCTGCAGGCATAGGACTTGGATATTCCTGCGTCTCATGAGGTCGGCAACCTCACGAGACTTCCCGGTAAGCGACCCCACGTTCAGGTCCCAATTCGAACTAGCTTCTTTGGCCGAGGTCGTTCACCCCTCGGTAGCCCTCGCATACTGACCACAGAACTCGGGCGAGGGTTCTGCGCGCCACTTCCGGGTGACGTCCTAGCTTTTACACTGATTCTATTGCGACTTGTCATGGTTGTTGTGACGGGTTCCTCCATCAGCCGGCCTGTCAACCTGGGCCTGACGCTGGTATCGTCCCCATTTTTGCAATTTTTGCAAGGCAGGTTTGTGCCTCGGCAGGGATCGAACTCGTGGCTCAGAGTGAGATTATGAGTCTACACTCTTAACCCGCTATCCCTGCCTCATTGTGGGCATAGAGGTATGGTTCGCGAAAGATTATAGAATATGGAACTGGTGTGGTCGAGCAGCTGAGCCAGCCCATGGAGAGCTGCTTGAAACAAAGGAAATTATAGCTCTACTGCAATTACATTTACAATGAATTAACTTATCATGAGTACCCAACTCGGTGGGGATACGGCCTTTCACCGTTTGAGATCTTGCGGTGGTTAATGACTGTCGTTGACACTGCTCCGTTCATTTTTTAGACCTGCACATACGACGCCCTCCCTCCTGTCGGCAGATTACATGGGTGTTGATCCCAAGGTATGATATAGGGTATGTGAGGGGAACATTATTGGTGGGTGACAGGAAGTGATGTCGACTGATAAGATCACCCCATATATATAATTCGCTTCGTTTGTTTGTTTGTTTGTTTGTTTGTTTGTAAGTTTGTCTGTCCGGAAATTCGGTTCGACCTGAAGAACGACTTGGAGAGGTCGGGTCAAGGTGGGGATGGGTAGGGCATGGGACAAGAAATAAAAAGCACACTTGACCTATGGGAAGCCCCGCCCACAGTGGGCGGGGCACTCGCCGAAAGTTTGGGGCTCCGCAGAAAAGTAATCATAATTCGCTTCGGAAGCAGCGTAAAGATGGGGAAAAAGGGAATAAGGTTAGTAAGGAGTCGCCAGACTAACTGTGGAAGACACGTCCAAAATGGGCGGGGCGTACTCATGGTGGGCGGTGCTTCTCGCAAAATTCAGTAACCCTGTTCGCGAGAGTGTTTGGAAGTCGCAAAAACTCAGTGTAGAATGTAAATATCTGGCGAATATAGGGCACGCTCAAAGTGTGTTGAGACCCGCCCACAGTGGGCGGAGCTTGCCCTAATCGCAGGGTATTCATTTTAAAAGTTTGTAGCTCGGTTCCAGAACACTCCAGACACCGGAAAAAGTGGATTAAGGTCAGCAGAGGGTCGTCGGTGAAGATTGTGGGGCACAAAATTGGGGCGGAGCCAGCCCGAGGTGGGCGGAGTCAGACAAAAGATCGGCAAAACGGTCCCAGAGCACTCCGAAGACCGGAAAAAGTGGATTAAGGTCAGCAGAGGGTCGTCGGTGAAGATTGTGGGGCACAAAATTGGGGGCGGAGCCAGCCCGAGGTGGGCGGAGTCAGACAAAAGATCGGCAAAACGGTCCCAGAGCACTCCGAAGACCGGAAAAAGTGGATTAAGGTCAGCAGAGGGTCGTCGGTGAAGATTGTGGGGCACAAAAATTGGGGGCGGAGCCAGCCCGAGGTGGGCGGAGTCAGACGAAAAACTGTGAAACGGTTCCAGAGCACTCCGAAGACCGGAATAAAGTGAATTCAGGTCAGCATGGGGTCGCCGATTGAGAAATGTGGGGTATACATATGTGGGCGGGGCCAGCCCGAGGTTCTTCAAACCATTCCCTTGTTAGTATTCTATTTTTTAAGGTCTTACGCCAAGCTGTTGCAATTCTGGCAATTTGTGGCATCTATTGTGGAACTGCTCCGCACAAACATGTTCGACGGTGAAATCGACTCTATAGACTCT
This sequence comes from Cooperia oncophora, assembly GCA_036418165.1. Taxonomy (NCBI): domain Eukaryota; kingdom Metazoa; phylum Nematoda; class Chromadorea; order Rhabditida; family Trichostrongylidae; genus Cooperia; species Cooperia oncophora. The sequence goes on along the minus strand of MU966893.1, from coordinate 75,704 downwards.
TTGTAGGTTCTTTGCATATAATAAGGGTTCATCATTCCAGGAGTAAGTTTTCCAAGCCCATAATAGCGATACTGAAAACGGCGGAATTTTGCTTTGTGAACCTTCATTTCCATGTATTCGTTTCCAAACACGGCATCTAAACACCGTGTAGCTACAACGATGAGAGAAACTGAATTTGCCGAACGTCCGACCACACAGGTAGTTGTTGGCCCTAACCAACGCTGCTAGAATGACTGAGATTTTTGGCAAGAAACTTTTCCTCCTCGATTGTCAAATTTGCCCGTTAGTTTTGTGACATTCGTTTTTGGCCCTGGCACTAGCCAACCTGTAAACTCTAGCCCAGTTTGAAGTCTAATTAGGATGTGACTACAGGTCGCCATATTTGTTATGGTTTACATGTCTACTGCCATATGTGCTTAAACACACAGATTTCGAAACTGCTTTATACATCTGCTGAATGGCTTTCTAAACGGAGTTTTTGAGGTTTTTCGTCACGCTTTCAAATGTAGGAAGCTAATCTGGCAAAGTTGGGATTACGCGACGCATGACATGTGAGAGAGCGCCAACTACCGATGCACTCTCGCACCGCGAATCAGCTCCCCTCGTTCGTAGAGCGAAGCGAGTATGGTGCTTTGTGTCACACAGTGCAATGCAGCAGGGACAGAATCCTTCCCGTTCAGATAATTGCTCAGCAAGTACGGGAGGCACCCTCAAGATAACCGTTCTTCCAAAAGATGGAAAGAAAAGGTTGGTGACAATGTAAACGCTCGCTTTGGCGTATTCTCGACCTATTTATCTCGTATTTTGTTTGGTGCAGCAACACTATAAAATACCTTCTGAGGAGAAAGCGAGGCGGTGAACTGGATCAGGCTATGAGTCCTACCTCCTTATGAAAGTCGATCACTGTATGTCTAATGTCGAGCTTAGTATTCACTCCCTCAGCCGACGATTGGTGATGAAGGGTTTAAAGTATTCAGAGGGCGAATTGTGGCGTACCACCTCTGAAATGGTTGGCCTCTTCTCTCCGAACTTCTCAGGAAAGTGCTTCTCAAGTCCTTCTGTCAAAAATCAGGTGACTTACGTAACAAGGGTGTATGGTTATTGAAAAGCACCGCCCTCGCCGCACGAGCAGTTCCGATAGGCACTGACACAACTGGTCAGCCCGCTGCTCATTGACGTTCACAAAAGAGTGTGCTTCCGGATATTGGTCGTGTTCGAGGTCTTACGAGGGACGTCATTCAACTCATGGCGCGCTTTTCAGAAATGGTTCACTGCATGTTGTGGGGGTCCATACGAGGGTCATAAAAAGGGGTTTCATTTTTGCTGTGCTTTTCTGAGAAAGTAAAAAAAAGGAGTGAAATCAGTTGGGCAAAGGAGGGCGATATAAACCATTCCAACGGGCTCTGAACTAATTGTAACTTTGAGCATTCACAGTTACGAGGTCTTTGTTAACTATGTTTTGAAAACAGCGCAAAATAACTATAAAAAGGCTTGGCCTATTTAGGCAGCACTGGAGTTTCTTCAACCGTTCCCGCCGCATTTACTGACTTCGAATAATTTGTGGGTAACGTAGGGTTACTACGGGTAGTATTTACGGATCGGATCCCCTTGACGAGAAATTTTTGCATTTTTCAGCCACTTTTCTATGTTCCTATGTGCTGGTAATGTATTTGCCCCGATATGTGCTATTTAAGAGAGCATTCTAAACTGATACTTCACAAACCAGCACTACTCAACTGTTACGCCCTCCAAACACAGTTGAGGAAACCGTGCTGAATCGTGGGCAAAGGGGGTGATTCGATAGCTTCGAATACGAGCACGACACCCTTCTCCTTCTTCTTCTTCTTGCTCTTCTCCCTAGCGTTAATCCTGCGCCGTCGCAGGGTCCGCTGCTTGTTAACAGTAGTCATCTTCTCCTATCCAGGGCGTCCCCAGCCGTGGCCCTCACTTCAGTGAGGTCTTTCTTGATCACGTCCCTACACCTTTTTTTGGGGCTCCTCGTGGTCGCTTGCCTTGTGCTTCGAAGTCCAGTGCCTTCCTTATCGGGTGTTCCTCGGGCCTTCTCAGCACGTGCCCATACCATCGCAGTCGCTGCTCTCGTGCCTTCAGCTGGATTGGAGCCGTCTGTGTGACCGCTCTGACGTCCTCGTTTCTGACTCTGTCGAGTCGTGTCCAGCCCCATCTCAGCATCCTCATTTCAGCTGAGTGGAGGTTTTTCGTGGCTCTTGCATACGGGTTAGCACTCTCTGCCGTGAAGCATCGCCGGCCTCACCACTGCGTGGTACACCTCGCCTTTGAGGGTTGTGGAGTAACGCCGATCGCAGAGCATACCGGTAGACTCCCTCCACTTCATCCGAACCGCATTTATTCGAGCTTTTACTGCCTGGTCCAGACAGCAAGCCTAGGCCAAATCACTTCCCAGCGGAAAATCCCCGCCCTTCGATGGATTTTCCATGATTTTCGTGGATGGGCTCGTTGCAATCCTCGGAGCTGAGCTATGTTTTGCCATCCGAGGACGACGATCCTGTCGAAACGTCAGGTCAGTATCATTAAAGTCTTCCACCTAAACCTGTTTGGCACAGAAACTTGAAAAACCGCAAAGTTCAGTCGCAAACAGCACTATGTCGTCGCCTATCTGTGGGTAGATAGCCCGGTTACCTGACCTTGTTACCAACGGGACACTGTACCATGACAAGCGACATCCATCTTGAAGGCGGCACAGATGTCAGCTGTTTCGATTAAAACCGAGTGACCCTTTATGGATTTATACATAACACATAACATAGAGTAGGTTGATAAGTCCTTGTCCCTCAGGGGACCTCTCTCAAAGCTTCTAGAGCTATAACACGTTCGTCTGTTGAAAGCTCCAAGAATACATTCCTCTAATCTTTTTGTTCTTCTTCTTCCTAGCCTTCTTGTCCAACGTTTGTCGGGTACGCTTTTTTCACCAAGGCTTTCCAATGATCCCTGTTCCAGACATCGGCTGCGGACAGACCAGCAGCATTCATGTCTCCTCTTCAGGTTGTCTATCCATCGCAATCTAGGTGGGCTATTTGGAAGTTTACCGGCGAACACGATCTTGTTAGCAGACTTGCACATGTCATCAGGAGGTCTTCTTTAAACATGACCATACCAGCGGAGGCGAGATGCGGCAAGGGAGTTGGCAATCGGCTGGACTTTGATCCTACCACGAATGGTTTCATTTCGAATTCGTTCGAGCCGTGTGTGTCCCAAGCTCCATCGCAGCACTTTTCATCTTTATGACAACATACTCTTGTCGACATCTGCTTGGTCTCCGCTTCATAGGTGGCGACTGGTCTCACGAATGAAGTTTAGATCTTAGACTCCAGGTGAATTGGCATTCTCTTATCGCGAAGAACGCCTGTGACGTTCTCCACTTGTTCCGCTCCGCGTTCATTTTTGATGTTGTGTCGGCCTTGGCATCTCCGTCCGCAGCTAGCGTAGACCCGAGGTGAGGGAACTTCGTCGTCATGGTCAGAGGTGTGCCATCGATCACAATTGGAGAGGTTGCTATGGCAGTGCACATGTACTCGGTTTTGTGATGTTCAGCTTAAGCCCATATAAAGCGAGTTCCTTCTTCCATCGGTTGGCGCGCCTTTCCAACTTGTTCTTGGACCGGTCCATCAGCAGCACGTCATCAGCATATCCTAGCGTCGAAGGCGGCTCTTTCCTAATCTTCCTTGTCGCATAGTCCAAACATAGAATGAACAGCAGCGGCGAAAGGGCCGATCCTTGGTGTACACCTACGGTAACCGGGAATTGTGGAGTGTCTCCCACAGGCGTCCGGATACAGGTTGTAGAGTGGCGGTAGGTCAGCTGGACGGCTTTTACAAGCGCTTCTGGTACTTGCTGATGTCGAAGGGCTTCCCAAATGAGTTGACGGGAACCCGGTCGTAGGCTTTCTCCAATCTAAGAAAGTCCAGGTGAAGTGGCTTATTCCACTCTCGGGCCTTTTCCATCATGCGACGAGCAACGTGGATAGCGTCGGTGGTACTGTGCTCTGGTCGGAATCCGCACTGCATCTCACTGATATCCACTGTTTTCCTGAGTCTGGCTTCCAGCACTCGTTCGAATATCTTCAGAGTATGGCACATCAGACGAATAGGTCGATAGTTGGAGCAGTGGGCGATATCTCCCTTCTTCTTGTATATAGGCACCGTGACACTTTTTGACCAGTCTGTACGGATGTTTCCTTCCGCTATACATTTGTGAAGGAGAGCAGTTGAGGTGCGAGCGCCCTACGGAATGTTTCCAGAATTCCGCTGGGATGTCGTATGGTATAGTAGGTTTCCCGTTTTTCTTCCTTTTGATAGCCACTTCGACCTCGTCCTCAATGGTTTGAAGGATGGGTCTCCCGTAATTCCAACAATGCAGTGGACCCTGCTGTGTTACTTGTTTTCGGGCAGTTGTGACGACTTTGCTGAGGGATCACTTCATCTCACAAGAAATAATATTTGTTTTTGCGGCTGTAGTGTTTCAATGGTGGTGCCGTTTCGTATATCGAGCCTATAGTACCTATGGAAATGAATGGATATGAAGAGATCTGTTCACTTTGAGAGGAAGTTTATTGTCTGGAAATTTAGCGCGATTGAAGTGCGTCAGAAATGTTCTTCTCGTTATTCATTGACTATAGCTCCCCTGTGAAGTACTAACTCTTCAGATGTCAGATCATTCAGGCAACTAAAAAAAAAACGTCAAGAGTCCGATGAGGCGACTTCAGAGGAAGACGGTGATCGCTTGCAGCTGCCGATTGCGTCATATTTCGCACTAATCATAGGTTATTGTTGCATAGGGAGTTTCCTTTTCAATACCTTTGAGAAGGGTCCTATATGGTGAGTAGATTTTTGTCAATTTCGCACTAGTAAAAAAAGAATTTTCTTCTAACTCAATTTCTTTTATCTCAGATTTTTTTCCACACACACAAAACAGCTTGTTTATGCACAGTAGTTAACGCAACAGATGTGGAATGGAATGATATTTAAAACAGAGGGCTTCACACCTTCTGCTAGCGCCTCTCCCCTTTGTCTGATGTTTTCTCTAGGTAGCCCATTGTAAAAATGCTTTTACAGTACGTGCCAATACTAATTCATGAGAACGTCAGTTTGCGTTTTCTTCTCGTTTCCCTGCTACAACTCATTTCTGTTTACTGTACATGTAGGAAACCCTATATAGTTGCATTAGCGAGCGAGCCTCGCTATATTGTATACACTGTACTTTCCTCTGATCAACGGTAGTGTCCCTTTCTAAGACCAAGAATTCACAAGATCAGTGGAACTCTGAAGCTGAAAACATTCATCGTTAGTTTTTACAGCTTTATATAACATGACGTCATTTGCGAATGCGATGCAACTGACACGCAGCCGGTAATAAGCAGAGGCAACTCGAATGTGTAAATGTTGTAGAGAATGCGCGGAAGAACACCCTCTCAAAGTACTCTGCTCAGTGCTAAGTGGAGAAGAAAAACTTTAGGTTATTCGCACTATGAATGTCCGATCACATAAGAAGGCACGGATCTAAGCAATAATACAAGAGTGTATATCCTACAGAATGAACCCCACTTGTTTGCCCCTACAATGATATCAATGTTGTTTACCATTTGTACATTCACTTCCTCCCAGCTAGGAGTATGGTTCAGTTGTTGTGACGCGGTTCGATGAATAAACATCCTACGAAACCCTTGACCGGCAGAAGCAAGATGGAAGGAGTAGGAACAAGTGGCGACCACGGCAATCAAGTTACGGACCAAGAACAGAAGATGTATGCTCCAAGAAGACAACTCAGCACTGAACTTCGTCGACGCGTATATCCTTGAGTAAGTTGGAGCTTCCTACACGATGGCAACATTCGTGACTATTCAGAATTTTCTGCGAGGTTCTCTACTTTAGTAGGAAGCAAAACCCAACTGATGATACAACAAAATTTTCCCCTGCTCAAATCGTTGCCTTCGCGGTCGCGCTCTGCAATCTATTCAAGGCCTGTCAATGACACCGTGGAACTACAAGACAACCTCAGGAATCTTATCAACTCACTACGATGACAAGGTCTCTATGAGCACATCCTCTACACGAAGTTGCCCCACTTACCTAATTGCGACCCAGAAGGACGCAACCTACAGACCTTATGAATCAAATGTTCGCATTGGTTCGACAGTTCACCGACGGACAGGACGATTCTTCTGAAACAGGTTTGGGAGCGATTCTCCTCAACAAGCTACCTGCCAGAGTAAGAAGCCAAATCTACGACAAGACTTCAAATAGTCATAATCTCTCACCAAGTGAACTGCTTCACTTACTGACATAGTACGTAAGGAAGCTACACTTTTCGAGATATTCTCGAGCTCGCTCAAACTATCGTTTCTCTTCCTATTCTCCTATAAATGGATTTTACATCGTATCTAGATCAAAATCCCAAAGATCACCCACAGACCCGATGCCAAGGACGGAGATGTGCTCTTATTGTCAAAACTCTAACAGTTGGTTCACGTGCGATGCATTCCCGACAGCAAATAAGCTAAACAGTTGCACCTTTCCTACAACTGTGTAACGAGTCAGCACGCATCGAGTGAGCTCCAAGCAGTCCTGCAAGTTTTGCGCAAGGTGCCACCATTCTTCCTTATGCTCCGCACAGCCAAGTTACGAAGGAGAATGTTCAAAAGGAAGAACCCCACCTCACCAGGTTATAACTCAACAGACTGAAACCCTCCAACATGATGTACAGCGGCGAAGGAGACCGACCCCACCTGTCATTCGGCAAAAAATGACACAATCCATATCACTCGCAGCTTCACATCTACAACAACAAAAAGATTGCCTACACAAGCGACGCTGATATGTACTCCGGTAACCATGTCAAAATATCCTCATGTAAACCTTCTATATTGATCGGCAACGACTATTTCTGGAATATGGTGCTCTCTGATGATTTCTACTTCGAAATACGTCCAGACGGTTCCCGTTCACTTCACACCACTCTTGACTCTTGTTGGAGACGCCTTCAACCACCACCCCTTGCGTAAACGACAAGCGCTCCAAATCAATGCACCACGATGACTTGTCCAAACTCGTCCATAACTTATGGAAGATGAATTAATCGACGATTCAGCTCAAGGGGATGATGATGACGTTTTTCTCAAATTCTTTAATAACTAGCGATCACAGTAATCAGCGGCACATTGTCAACGTTCAATCTAAATCCAGTCCATCTCATTTGCCCGCCAACTTTTCTGCAACAACTGATAAAAAGGCCACTCCTACGAAGAAGAAAGGTTTGCTAATGAAACCTTCTCAAGCTCAAGAAATGAATCAGCCAGGAAACCTGCCACACCAATCCATACAAGACCTATCGCTGAGCTTCTCATGAATTCAAAGACGAGAAATCCGATTGAAGAAATGCGAATCAACGTCAGAAAGCAAACGCGCGGTGAGGAGTCTTCCCACCAAGCTAAAGAGTGAAAATTGGATCACAAAACCAAGCAAGAAGCAAAAGAAAGAACAAAAACGTGAAACCAAATAAGTATGGAGATGAAGAAGGAAACTCTCCATACGAAACTACTGACCGAATCAAAGGACATCGACTTACCAAAGGTACCATTTGTTGAAGCCAAAAGGACAGAACTGAACACGAAGTCTTCTACCGGATCGAAGAAGAAAACTCGTATGAAACGTCGGAAGAAGCCGAAAAGTGACACTGCACTGTAGAATCTCCCACTCCATCAGAGGAGCTATGCTCCACCGATCCAGACACCGTCCCCATCGAGCCACGCACGTGGAAAGAAGCGAAGATTCCAGTCAAGAGGTACAGATACAGGCATTTTTACAACAGTTACACTATCGAAGACGCGGAATCACCGCTACAACGAAGAAGACCGATAACGAAGACATAACAAAGATCTCCATATGAAATTCTAACGATACTTTGTTGTGTAGCTGTCTTGTCTTTCTAACCTACTCGCTCTTCCTTTTTGTCCTGCTGGGAGTTCCTGTATCCTACAGAATAACCTCACTTGTTTGCCCCTACCATGATATCAATGTTAAACATCCTGCGAAACCCTTGACCTGCAGAAGCAAGATGGAAGGAGTAGGGACACCGCAAATGATTAGTGAGAAGATTGCAGTTGCGCAAGACCGTATCCAGGAAGGCAGTAATCATTAAGTGACCGAACTGCGGCAGAAGTGGTGGACTTTCCTCTCTGAAAGCCATGTTGCAATGCAGAAAGATCGAGTATTCACCCATATGTGCTTCAATCCTTTTAATTAAGAGTTTTCCAAAGACACGAGCGAAAATGGAGGTAATGCAGATAGGCCGATAGTTGTCCGGGCAGTGATAAAGTGCCTTTTTCGGATGGGGACTACGTACGCCATTCGCCATCTGGGAGAGACCTCTGCTTTTTGAAGATGAGGTTAAAAATATACCGAAAATATGGGCTACATACACGACAAAAAAAGCAACGGTGAAGCATCTTGTGCAGATGAGTACAAAGCTATCCAATGTAGCAACGAGGTAAAGATGTCATCCGAGTGAAGCCACAAGGAATCGGACACCTCTGCGAACATTTCAAGATCAGAAAGATCCGTTAAATCCTCAGTAGCTTTATCCGTAATTTTAAGGTGATAGCTAGGATTTTGGCTCTGTCCCAATCACTGGAGAGTGCACGACCATCGCTACTCTTCAGAATGCCCATCTTCGGCTTATGATTGAGCCTTCAACCCTTGTGGGCCTGGAATCATGGACAGGACAGAACCCCAGGATCCAAATGAAGTCATCGAGAATGATCAATACTCTGCCTTGGCCACCTCGGCTACCTGACTAGTTAGGAGATCGTCTGATCGGGAAATGGCAGATAGTCGGAATAGAAATGCTAAGACTGATATAAGATTTCGTGTAAAGTTTTCGAAATGATCAGATAGCATTTTTATAGAGAAGGCAATGATTTTTCCTTTTTATAAAGAAGACGGATTTGGCGTCAAGCGAAGCCCCGAATTGGACAGTGATAAAAAGCACTCCAAGAATTATCGTTGGTTTTCTCAAAAATGTTGAAGCACACAAGGAGTTCTGCATGTAGGCTTTAGGGGAAAACTTCAGTAGTGTTTGCTGCTCCGTAAATCCACTGTAAAAACGCAAGAACCTGTATTTTCACTGAAGTCTCACACGATGTCCTCATTTTAGATGACTAAAAGGCGCTTTATTTCCAGTTTACATCTGAAGTATGTGAAGATAGAAGAAAGTCTCTTCCATTGGATAGAATTTTGTGCTTTTCTGACCAGAAATCAATTCACTTTCGCTATTTTTTTGGACTGGATGGGCGATCCTTCAAAAATGGCATTTATAGGAAGTCTTCCATTTTTTTAGGAATTCGGTATTGAGAGAATGAGCTCCGTCTGGGTGACACAATCATCTGCTTTTCAAACACTTTCTACGAAGGTAACACATTCAACTCAACTCCTGGTTCTAATTATAGCAAAACTCGCTCGCTAATAGTCCCCTAAGTTACCTTGTTGGAACGTAGGCATAAAATTAGGGTTTCATGGATTTTCGAAGTCCCACCGTATAGAGCTCGACGAGTTGATATCGTGTTCTCTATAAGCAAATTACACAGAAATGAATAAACAGAATTTTTTTTGAACAATTATCGGGGGGTATTGTAATGTTGTCCGGGACGACATTCAGGACATTAATATTATCATCATCGTACCTACAGAACTAATGAGCTTTAGTCGGAAATCGGTAAAGCTCAGCGGTTGAAAAGATTCTGTTACTATGAATGGAGAAGAGTGCCAACCAAGTGAGGAGCTCATATTTGGGTTATATGTCTTATGTCTATATCTATGTCTTATTGTAGTCTTGAGCGGGCGTGTAGTGTTTGTGTGCTCACGAAATTAAATTGTCATATACTGTCACATGAGGGAGAGCACAGCATGGACACGTCCTATCAGTACAGTACCTGTCGTCATCATTTCTTTTCGCCGACCATTAATGGCAGCATCCTGTCGCTCCTATAATTTTCCAGAGCCCTTGCAGCGGATTTGTCGTCGCGACGACGAAGACAGGGAAATCTGGTCACGCTTTCTTTCGTAACGCTTTTCAATAGTCGCCTTCAGTTATTGCCAATCTCTGTTACCTTCACGATGTCTCCGTCCGTCCCACATAAAGCATGAGTGTCGGTAGGCTTTTGATAGGAGCAACTTTATGAGATGGCAAAGAGCATTCATACGCTCAAAATCCTCGGTTTCCACGTTCTCGATAGTGAAGCTGTAGTAAAGTGACATCGTGGCCCATCGCTGAAGACGGTCAGCCTTGTAAACTGATATTCCTTTTACGCTTTTAAAGATTGTGATGTGCAAGGTGTGGTCGGTCTTCGGCGTGAGCTGTCATACATGGGCCAAGCGATGAAACTGAAGGTGACAGCGAGGCTTCCTCTTCAATCTGGCTGTAGTTCTTCTGCAGTGGTGTCACGTAATGGTTTCTGTAGTGAAGAACTTCTCTTATCCATTGAGGATACGATGTGAGGAAGTTGCTCCTACTCCGTACTTGGAGGCAACGGCACCTTCGATGCTGGCTAGACTCGGACGAAGTGGCTCAAGGGGTTTCGAAATTGTAGTTGCCTTTATCTTGTAACAGGAAGGTTCGCACTCTGGTATCTGCGCCTAGACTGCATCCTTCATCGTAAGAGCGTTTAAGACAGCGTTCAGACTTTGCGACGGCAGCGCTTCAGTCGCGCGTTCGACGCGATCAATGCAGTCGAAAGCATGCGCATCGATCGCGTCGAACGCGCAACCGAAGCTCTACTGTCGCGAAGCTGAACACTGCCCAAGGGAACGCATGCATTGTGCAGATCCTTGAAGATGTTTCCTAAAGCTGAAGAGTCCCTCTGTTGTGGGGTTCTTTGGATAGCTTTGGTCTTATCCAGATCAGGGCGTCGTTTTCGCGATGACGAGCCAGATAGATTGTTGCTGTCTGTTGAAAGGTGCACTTTTTCAGTTTCACATTGACCCTTAGCCTAGATTTGCTTGGAGACTGCTTCTTGTAGAGCATTGTGTTCGTCGATGATCCTGCCAATGTGTCGACGAGAAGTGCATTGACTGTTGAAGGACGCCAAGGGTGTGCCTCATTCCGAATGGGAGCCGATTAGGACGGTGGAGTCCGCGGTACGTGTGACTGTCCCCAGCTTTTTAGGGTCCTGCCAATTTTCAGCTGGAAGCGTAATCGAGCTGTGAAAGGAAGTGCCATGCGCCGAGCTCTGTGAAAATGTCGTCTCATCTGAAAATGTAATGTTGGTACTGTTCAAGTGCTTTGTCGGTCTGGTTCAGGCAGTGATCATACTTTGCGACAGCGGCGGCAATCGTAGCGATTGGAGCGATCGCCGCGATCGCCGGTGTGCGACTGAGCGCGCCCTAACGCTATTACTTGGACCGCTGACTTTAACAAGGATTCCAACTTATATAAGCTTTTTACTTGATAGTCGCCACTAACTGAAGACTCACGACTTTCTGTATTCAAGAGGATCTGGAATGTGAAAAAGGGGTTTTACCTTCTCTCAGAGTTTAGAGTAAGGGCAACTTCATAGGTGACTTTCTTTTTGTTCCTTCTGTTTTTATTATTTCAATTAATACCAGTTGGATCACCTGGCTGCCGTCTGGTGCTCCTCCTTCTGTTTCACGGCCTGGCCGGGCCGGGCCGACACTCTTCCCTCAGGCAAGGTATAATGCTTTAAATGAGCCAAATGGTGGCAGTCATTTTCATATCAGAGTGTAGGAAAATGAGTCGAAAGTAGCTCAAAATAAGTCATTATTTACTAACCCTGGTCCCTCTTGCTTACTACAGACTTTCAACCGTGAGAAGGCTGCACCATATCTTCAAGTAGCAACATCAGAATGGGTAAAGTTGAATTAGTCCGGATGAGTTTTTACACACCGGAAGAGGCATAACTGCAGAGTCATGGGTGGCACTGAAAAGGAGAACTTTACATTGCTTGTACATATCAAAGTGTATGTCGCACGGAGAGCTCGAATGATACCAGCGAATTAAATCCGCACTCCCTGTGGTTGGGTTCCCTCCTTATTTTGCTTCAGAGTTGCGACTGCCATCTCCTGAAACTCACATAGCAAGCAGATTTGCAATAATTATTTTGGTCGTTGAATTTCTCGCTTTCCCGTTTCAACCGCACTATATATCCCCCCGGCTCGACACCATTGCATGCATCTAAAAGCAAATAGTTTAATAGACGACCTTGATTCTATAGCCATCCAAGGAAACAGTTCACACTCTGTGCCTCTAGTACTCGCCATTATAGTAAGTACTCGCCATTATAGCGGTAAGAAGTGAGGAAAATGTAGCGCAGATGGTATCTTATCCGTTTTATCGATTGATAAGATTACCTGTCACCCGTCATCAATGTCATCATTAAATCTCTATGATTTGATAGCGTGAACCACCTTGAACAGCGACGACGACTGCAACCCCCTTATCAGCCCCTATCAGTAGTTATCGCTTCCAGTCACCCACGGTTGATGTCCCCATCTCACCCTCTATATCACTTGCTGAGACGCACTCCCTGATGCTGTGAGTTGCGCTGTGAATAAGATGACCTCACCTTTCTAACGCCTCTTGACAAACCAGTCGGCTCGCCGGCTGACGCCGGCGTGCCTCCTTCTGATACGGCCCGGCTGCGCCGGGCGGGCGCGGCTTCGCCGCGCGTATTTTCTTTCACATATTTCTAGACTCAACTGATATCCGCCTTTTGTTCTGTACTCCACTTTTTTCCGGTGTCTGAAGTGTTCTGGAACCGTTCTACAGAGTTTTGTCTGGCTCCCCCAATTTTTGTGCCCCACAATCCTCACCGGCGACCCTCTGCTGACCTTAATCCACGTTTTTTTTGGTCTTTGAAGTGCTCTGGGACAGTTTTAGAGAATTTTCGTCTGGCTCCGCCCACTGGCTTTTCGCAAATTTTTGACCACCCAGATCTCGTCTGGGAGGTCCCCGTAGCACTTTTAATCTGCATATTCGTAATCAGCATTCGAGGCTCTATCGATGTACCTAGGTCTCCATTCAAAGTTCATGCTCGATGTTTGGTGTTATCAAAACGATGTCGTCAGCAAAGCGGAGATGGTGTAGTTGCCGACCGTCGATCTTCACTCCCATGTCTTCCCATTCCAGCTGACGCATGATGTTCTCAAGAGAGGCACTGAAGATTTTGAACGAGGGAATGTCGCCTTGCTGAAGCCCTTGTAAAATGGTGAGACTGTGGTGGTGATGTTGCTGTAGAGCTCACGAAGAATCCTGATGTACTGAGTGAGAACACTCTAGGTTGGCCACAGCTCCGATAACTGCTTCTGTCTCAACGTAGTCGCAGCCTTCATTTGAGTCATGAACGTACGACATAACGGCATCTTCATCTTCCCTAATGGGTTTCGATACAGTGTGGGTGTGATCGATCGTGCTGGAGCCTATTCGAGGTCGTGCTTGCTTGCATGGCGGTTTTTCATCTGAGCTACAGGATTGTTATGCAATCTTGTCCAGGATAGCTCTTGTAAAGAGTATGTAGGTTGTAGACAGCAGGGGCGATAATTGCCAATGTCGCGCAAGTCTCTTTATCCTGCAGCAACGCAGTCCGGCTGAAGTTTCCACGAGGTGGGTACCTTGCATTGTGACGCTGTTGCGTGAAATGTCGGACTTTTGAAGGGTTTTGACAAGAATTGGCGCAATATCCCTTCAGATGTTCGGGTCTGATCCTGTCGGGACCAGGTGCCGTACGATTCTTCACCGACGAGATGGCGTGTCGGACTTCGGTAGGGATAACTGAATGTATGAGCCGTCCATCGTGTTCCACCCGGTACAATGGTAGGTAGACATGGTTTTCAGAGAGAGTAGAAGTCGTGAATGGCCTTCTTCATTGCCCTCTGGGATGCAGTTTTCGTTCTGTCTGGACGTTGGAGGGCGGTCATCTTGGTCTTACAGTTGGCGAAGTCGCGGCGGGCGTTGCGTATGCTCTTCTTAGCCTCTGCTGGCTTCCACCAGTACTGGTGATCTGTTCTTTTGAGGTCTTGTTTTATCGCTTCTCTGCATAGCTTCGCAAGCTCAGATGTCAGCTGGTAGTTGCCTGCGACTCGTGCGGCTTCACGTCGGCGAATTAGTTTGAGAGTATCCATAGTTTTGCTCTCCTTTGTACTATTGAACTCTGGCTTCATGGCGCAGCGTGAAAGTGTTCTACATTCCGTTCATGTTACTGATCAATGTAGTCGGATATCGGATCTTCCGAGAGCCCAGCGAGAGAAGTGAAGCAATCCTGTTTGATGACAGTATTGAGACTTCCTTTGTGAAATTTGCTGCTCTCTCTCTTTCTTAGCATCGAGAAATGGAGCGCTGTGTAGGACTTTAGAACAGTAGCCACGTCGGTCAGGCAAAACGTTCGATTGAAGATGATGGTCAATTTTTTTATGAGACTGTAGACCAGGAGACTCGCATGTCCAGCGTAGAAAGTAGGGCCTTCAGGACTGTGAATTACCATGGTATAAAGCTCTTCAACCCTTTTACTGAGTCCAGTTTTTACGTTGACTTCAACGACGATGGCCTCGAGAAGGTACAATCTATCATAAGGATATTCTTCAATTTTTTGTAGGATGCTCGTGGCTCATCCTTTTCGTGACTCGATGTTGCTACGAAGGCAACAAAGAGTGTCAAAGACGAGGGTGAACTACATCTCCTCATTCGCAAACGCTAGAATCGTGTCGCCAGATTTTTTCCAAGGATCGAGTTTTATTACCGAAGGCGTGTTGACGAGATTACCCAAACTGCCAACGCCTCCGCTGTCGCATGTTCTGCGAGACAGCCTACTGCAGTTTTGTAGACGGTGTGCGGCGGGTGGTGGATTCTCATCTGGATCAGTCCGATGATGTCATAATTGGTCTCCCTGACTTGCATCATCAGATCTTCGACGTGAGGTTCTAATCCAAATGTTCGTACTTGAAAATAAGGACCACCATCATAATTCTGGGCAAACTCTCTCCACTGAACCCGGGGCTTTCACAGCTTCCCCCAAGCGGTCCCAGCCAACGCTGCCCTGTCGGGTTGTAACTGTTATTGGCAAATAAATTAATCGCTCATAGCGTGCTAGACTCTAATGTGGCAGCCTTTGTTTGAGTGAACCATTTGATCGGAAGGTGGAGGGGTGAGAGCGAAGCACGTGTAGTAAAAAAACGACGAAAAACGCGCGCATTGATTTTTTCACATTCTGCATACGTGTTAAGTCCTCCTGTGCATACGACTTGTGTGAGAAGCCAAATACACGAGAGCACACCGAGGAGTCGTAGCGCAGTGAATCTCGCTTAGAAGGGAATGGTTTGAACTTCCCATGGAACTTTGAATGGAGACCACATCGATAGAGCCTCGAATGCTGATTACGAATATGCAGATTAAAAGTGCTACGGGGACCTCCCAGACGAGATCTGGGTGGTCAAAGTTTGAGTTTTGGCTCGTAAGCGCTGCTGATCGATGCCTCGGCAGTGCCACCGTGGCCTCGTGGTAATGGTCTCGCTTTCAAGTCAAACGCATGCGGGTTTGCATCCGGTTGGCGCGAAAATTTTTGCTTCGCTCCGTATAAGAGCTTCAACTCTAATTTTCGAAATTCTTCCGAATTTACGGCCCAGCAGGGCAAGTAGATCAAGTACATCAAGTATACGACGTACTCGATCTAGTATGGATTTGGTCATATCTGCCCTCTCTGAACATATTACCCATCCGACAATTCAAAGTTTTGCCCAGAATCGCAATTTGGCCAGACGAGCGTTTTTTCGTCGAAGTGATATTCGTGTTCAGGGGGTCGAAATCTCCCATGAACGAATTTCTCGCTAAAACTTTGAATTGTCGGATGGGTAATATGTTCAGAGAGGGCAGATATGACCAAATCCATACTAGATCGAGTACGTCGTATACTTGATGTACTTGATCTACTTGCCCTGCTGGGCCGTAAATTCGGAAGAATTTCGAAAATTAGAGTTGAAGCTCTTATACGGAGCGAAGCAAAAATTTTCGCGCAAACCCGCATGCGTTTGACTTGAAAGCGAGACCATTACCACGAGGCCACGGTGGCACTGCCGAGGCATCGATCAGCAGCGCTTACGAGCGCTCATGAGCCATAACTGGCATGCCGCCGACGATGTACCTAGATCTCCATTCA
>MU966893.1:29195-59412 GCA_036418165.1 Cooperia oncophora | reverse complement strand
CTGATAGCATGTCGGACCATGAAAGTGTGACCGTTCTTGAAAGGTGCGTTCAGCGAGAATTTCTCCGATCCCCTTGTTATCCTTCCATGAACCCCAATTCGCGCGAGTTTCTGTAGTAAGATGGGATGGGAGACTTTGTCAAACGCCTTTCGGAAATCAAATAAACATTTCCAGCGACGAGATATTATTGTAGATTTTTCTGTTCTACCCATGCTGATGGTCAGACAGAACATGGTTGGATCTTGTGTGACGAACGATGACTTTCTTCAATATTTTTTCAAAAACTTTGCAAAACATCGATGTGATACTAACAGGCCTGTAATTATTAGGATCACAGTGTGGGGGGGGTTCTTCCTGACTGGAATGACATATGCATGTCGCCAGCTACGAGGAACCACAGCTTGGAAACAACAAATTGTAAAGGAATTCAAGTGGCGCCGAAATGATTTCAGCCACCTTCTTTATGAAAAGGAACGGGATACCATCTGGGGTAACGGAAGAGGAATTATGCCATTTAGTCCATGCAGATAGAGCTGGATGGCTCTCCCCTTGCACCGGTGTAGTCCAGACATTGCTCTTTCTGACTGCTAGTCGCCTCCCGTATTCAACCGTTATACAGCCGAGAAAACCTCCACGACTTGAGCCCAAGTCAAAGTTGAGATGATGTCCAACTTTGCGTCGCGCCGGCGTGCATTGTTAAGCGATGGCATCCACGAACTGTCCAAAAACTGGCAAGGATCTCTCAATAACATTGCTGTATAATTTTGCTCTGTAAAAAGAAAGTCTAATTTGAAAAAAGTGACAAAACTTTCCCGCCAACCTAGTATCTTTTCTGGTTGGGACGTAGCGAATTGCCTCGGTGAGAGGCTGATATAAGAGGAGAAGAATGGTCTTACGAATTGGTCGAGAGCTACACGAAATTCAATTGATCCCCAGGTTCGAGTCACCAAGTGCAGTAGCACTACGCGGGGTTGCCGAGACGAGAGCACTAAGTCAGTAACGCTGGTCATGAGTCGCAGACAAGGGGTGGTCGATGAATCACGAGTTTTCATGTTTAACAGAGAATTGCATAAGAACATCAAAACAAGTCCGTCTCAACTAGCTGGACTACAATTAAAGTCAACTTTTCTAAAAAGGAAACCCATTACGTACCGCGTGCTGTACATGGTGCAGCACGCATCGTTTGAACTTATTTCGCAGTGTGTGATGATTGAAGGGTGCCATACGTTGCTGAGGTCTCCTGGGACAAAAAAATATGTGAGAAATTGCTGGATTAAAGAAGACCTAGGTTGTTAAATTTTTTGTGAAATGTTCAAACGGGACGCAATATGTTTAGATACTGTTCGTTTACACTAACGACTCGTGAAATATGTTGGATGGGTTACGGACGCGTTTGTGGTAAATCGCGAGCGGGTTTTATATGTGAGAAATTGCTGGATTAAAGACAATTCCCGCGATAAAGTGTTCGGGTAATTGGTGCCCAGTAACGAAGCAGTGGCCCATTTGTAACCCCCAGTGGAAAAAAAACCTCGCGAACACCCTGGAACACAGACCTCCCTTTAGCAGTGGGGGCGGGGCCTGGACGAGTGTGCCGGACGTGGCTGCCAGAAATCGATGCGGCAGCCGCAATTGCGTCCCGACTTTCGAAATAGGATACTTTAAAGGGACGGAAGCAGCTCGGGACCGGACGCCTCGTCCACCTACCGTGTCAGCGAGCCTTGTGGAAATCGCTATAACTTCCTTATCGCGCCATATTGAGGGATGAAAGTGGTATCATCTTCGTCAAGGCGTAGAGGGTTCCAAAAAGCACGAAGTCATTTTGAGGACCACTTGATCGCGGGGAGTGTCTTTAAAGAAGACCTGATTTGTTGAGATTTTTTGTGAAATGTTCAATGTATTGTGGCCTTGTTTATTTCTCAGTAATCAATAAAATCAAACTCTGGTTGTGACACGCTTGCGAATTCGTACAACAGTATAACTGAACAGTATCTAAACATATTGCGTCCCGTTTTTGTTTTTTTAGGATACGCATCGATGTGAAATGACGGCGTCAGTACGACCCTCCCCCCCCACAGGAAAGGGTCTTGGTGCGAACCTCCCCCTCTTTCCGGCTCTAATTTTGCTCTGACGAGAAGGATTAGATACGTAACGACTCGCAAGCGCTTGCGGTCCGCGTTATGATTCCATGGCAAATTAGCGGTGGAGCAGATCTGTTGGCGTGTGGATCGCGGGACTCGCGAAACTTGGGTTACGTACGCGTTTGAGGTAAATCGCGAGCGGGCTTTTATGTTTCAGACGAGAATGACATCTTTGAAGCGCAATCTTTTCTTTTGCGAAACTAGGATCGTCATCAGAACGCTCAATACATCTTCTTTCCAACAAGCTCTACAGTTGTCCTGAGAACCTGCTACTTCGGAAATGGATTACTTATCATCGTTCGATTTGTTCTGGGTGTACGCCGTATATTACGCTTCTACGCAGAACAGGTGGAAAGGTGTAATTCCTGATTCAAGGTGATTTTTGCCCATGCAAGCTAATGTTTGTTAGGGTGTGGAAAGGTCAATCCGCACGAATCTGTTCGGGATGTGTTATTCAGTCATCTACGTGCTTACGATTTCATGTCAACTATTGGTACTGCTAAGCGTTTGTTTAAATATTTTGCAGCCTTCCTTACATCCTGCTCCTCTACAGCTTTCCGTCCGCTCCACGATAACACTTTTATGCTGTTCAGTGCTCACCGACCCTGCGAGCAATACTATATTCGCATACTCTTATAAAATTGAACACCGATTCTGCGATTAGTATGCGAGGCTAGCGAGCGGTGGACGACCTTGGCCGAAGAAGCTTGTCTCTGTAATTGGGCTGTAATTGGGACACTAAACGTGGGATCACTCCCAAGTCTCGAGAGGTTGCCGACCTCTTGAAACGCAGGAATATCCAAGTCTATTGCCTTAACGAAACACACTGGACAGGAGTCAAGGCCCGCAATATCGAAGAAGTGGTCAAACTCTTCTTAATAGAGGAGACACCAAACGGAATGGTGACCATAGCTGCAGCAGAATCCCTCAGGGTGTGTGTCTCCTCTGTGAAGAGGATCACTGATCGAATCATGGTTGTGAGAAAGGACACGACGTGGGAGGGAGGGGGATGAACGGCAAGGATGACTGTCTACGCACCGCAATCGGGTTGCTCTGAACTGAAGAAGGATGGATTCTACCTGGCCTCGGGGGAGAACATAAGATCGATTCCTGGGGGGGAGGGGGGGATGATTATATCAACATAGCTGGTGATCTGCGTGGGTAGTAGCACAAGGGTGCATGGATGCCGTGGGATATGAGTAAGCACCGCTGAGGGATCCTGACCTAGCCACAGCTAGCGATCTGCAGCACATTTTTCGCGAAAAGGAAGATCCACAAGGTAACCTACGTTATTGGAGGGAGACAACAGGAAATTGACCATATGTTTGTCGGGAGATTATCTCTCAAGAGTTTGAAGCACATCAAGGTACTGTTTGGTGAAGAAGTGTGTCCTCAGCACTAGACCTTCCTGGCAGACATTCCCATGGACCTTCCCAAGAAAGCGAGAGTAAGAACTGAAGGACAAGTTTGTCTTGCGCCTGGCTAATGCCGGCTCTCGAGACATCCGGGTAGTGAAGACTGTGAAAAACTACAGCGGTACCATTCCTAGGAAAGCAGCCGAAGTCTGATAGAAAGAATTCCTCGCGTGACTGCTGAACGAGGAAGTCCCTTAAGGACCGTTTGCAGATAAAGGAGACAGCAGGTTCTATCACTCCTTGGACAGAGGATGAAGTTCGCACAGAGTTAGGAACAACGAAAGCAGGGAGGTGGGAAGTGGGTCCAGGTGACGCACCGATAGAGGCATGGACGGCCTTTGAAAAGTGGGAGATAAGTTCGCTCAGGCTCCACCAATTCCTAAACAACGTAGCAGCCGATGAAAGAATGCGTGGCGGAGCAGCATAATTTCTCCGTCCTCAAATAGAAAGGACATGAGACGGAGCGCTGCCAACCACCGCGGCATCAAGTAGACTCCCTAAGCCATTGAGCTGTGCGAGCTGGTGCTTAACACGAGGCTGAGGGAGCGTGTCCCTATCTCGCAGTAGCAGGTCGACTTCGTGCCACCAAAGATGCCGTCGTGGTTTTGAGACAAGTGGCGACCGTGCTTTGGTCTTCCTAGACCTTGAGAAGGCATTAGACCTCATTAGACCTCCCTCTCTGCCCTGTGCCGTTTGTGGAGAGCCTCCAGAGGACGAAAGGTTTGGGGCACCCGGTATTTTCCCAGGAGGCATGTACGATGGGGTTATGACAGCTGTGAGCACCCTAAACGGCTTGACAAAGGAGGAAGAAACCGGGGTTGTGGTATACAAAGGATCAGCCCTATGCTAGTCCTTCTTCATTCTCTTTCTAAATGTCATCGCAAATTACTCATGGGGCCCACTGATCCTCTACGCTAAAGACATTGCCCTGATAGCGGGTAGTGAGAAAGAACTCCAGAAGCAGGGCATGGCAGGACGTGCTTGCTGTTTCAATTCCAGTTTTTTTTTCAATTCCAGTATATGACGAGCGATATCGCAGCTGATAGTAGCGTGGACCAGGCGTAAAGCTCGGGTGTATGCAGCCGGGATGAAATGGAGAGGGTCCACAGGCATACTCTGCAAGGCGGTGCTCAAGAACACTCAAAGTGTCCGGGCAATGGTAAGACTTGCAATCCTCTACGGCGGTGAGTGCTGGCCCATATGCAATAAAGATGAAAGGAAGCCGCACTCACAAGGGAGGTCGTTCAGGTCATGGTGAGCTTTTAAAAACGATTTGTTGCATGATGTAGGGGTCCATGCAAGGACCACACAGATGGGGTTCATTTTTGCTAAACGCTATTGGGAATGCCAAAAAAGGAATAAAAACAAATTGCTCAGAATAGGCAAATTTATCATCTCATTCGGCTCTGTTTTAGCTGTAAAGCTGAGTACATATAGTTTATGAGGTGTTCCTCAACTAGGCATGGAAAACAACGTAAAATAAGGTCAAAATTCAAGTGCTTTACTTGGCATACAGTGAGGTACACTGCAGTTTCTTTAGGGTTTATGCAGCATCCCTTCCGCTGCAGTGGCCATTTAGCGCCACGCTGGCCCCAGATTACGTCGGCGCCATAAATAACTTGTCAGAATCGTGATCAGGGCCATTACTTACCCCTTATACGAGGTTTCAGCGAAAAAAAATTTCGAATTTTCCTGGTGAGTAGCGGACCTGACCATTTGGATGGCAGTGGCACGCGAACCCTCCGTAAAGGTCTCTGGCAAAACGAACCGCTAAAAATCTTATACCTTTCTCATTCTTAACTTCAGCAAATCTTCAAAAAACACCAGTGTTAGCTCCAGAATTAAACAAGCATCCTGAATCTTGCTCAACTTTTACCGCTTTCAACAAAGAACTCGTCACCTCCTGCCTGGAAAAAGGGATCTTGTTTTTTTCACTCCAAAAGTTAAATGGTGTGCAGTGTATGCGCCTCACATCATTTTTAGATTTTGTAGTTGTTACTTATGCGTCTGCGTTCCAGGAAAATGAAAGCTCTCCATAACGATTTTGATAACGACTTCTGGAGGGGACTGATAGCCACTAGCTGGAGACATGGTTAGTCATCATAACCCAAAAGGCTCGGAAAAATTTCTTCGGCGCAACCCTAGCGTAGGTAGTTGATGACGGTTCTGACACTTATTTTGGCGCGGATGCCATCAGGGGCCAGTATGACGCTAAATATTCCCCCGCCGCGCAGACTGACAATGATGTTAGTACGAGAAAGCCTTTGCACCAAATTGGCGACACATTGCGCCATATTCAAAATGAGTGTCGTATTCGTGATCAGGGCATCGGATAACCGCCGTAACCCAAGTTTCAGGAGAGAGTTTCTTCAATAGTATTTCGCGAGCGTAATAGTTGAGTTAGGGCCCCGTGAACCATTGCCGCATAGAATGTGCCCTGAAATGTTGTGTACTCGGGTACATACATTATCGGGCACACAGGAATACAAAAAGGTAGAAATCTGAAAAATGCAAAAGTTTGTCTTCAAGAGGATCCGATCCACAAACTCATCGATTGAGAGCCCGTCGCGCTATCCACCACACCATCTGCCACTGCGAGTGGAGAGATGCAGGACCTATTGAAGAGACAAGCGCAGATGACCAGGAAATTCCAATGTAGCACCACACGCCAAGAAAAGTACTTCGAATTTAACCTTATTTTGCGTTGTTTTTCATACCTGCTCAAAGAACATCTCAACTGTTGCCAACGCTCCAGCTAGAACGAAGGTGAAGAAGATGGTTCAAATCGCCCATTTATTTGGAACTATTTCCAACCTTTTTTGGCATTCCCAGTACCGTTTAGCAAAAATGAACCCCATCTGTGTGGTCCTTGCATGGACCCCTACAACATGCAACAAACCGTTTTGAAAAAGCTCACCACGACCTGAACGACCTCCCTTGTCAGCTGAAATAAGGATGCTGAGATGGGCCTACGGCTGGACACGACAGCTTCAGAAACGAGGACGTCAGGGCGGTCACACAGACGGCTCCGATCCAGCTGAAAGCACGAGAGCAGCGACTGCGATGGTATGGGCACGTACTGAGCAGGCTCGAGGACCGCTCAATGAGGGAAGCGTTGACTTCGAGTTGCAGGGCAAGCGACCACGAGGATTCACCAAGGAGGACCTCACTGGAGTATCTGCCACGACAGGAAGATGCAGTGGATCGGAACAAGTGGCAACGTGTCAGAAGAATAGAGGACCCTGCAACGGCGCTGGACTAACGCTAGGGAGGAGAAAAAGAATGCTGTAACTACATTTAATGTAGTAATGCACGACAGGACATATATCCAGTATTTTTTATTTATCGGTACACTTATCTCATGTATGTTATACAAAGTTTACTTGTTTATACTGTGCGTGCCACAAGTTGCGCGATAAAAAAGCCTTTGCACAGGCGCCGATAAGCGAGAAACGCTACCGTATGAATGAAAGACCGTTCCCGCGATCAAGTATTACGGGTAGTGGGTGCTCAGCCAAGAACCAGTAGCCAATAAATAATCCCTAAGGAAAGAACCGGAAAAACCTTGGGAACACTGAACAGAGACCCCTTAACAGGTGGCGCCTTGTACGAGTTTTGTCAGACGTCGGCAGCCCAATCAGCAGGATTCGACGTGCAACCAATTCCCTCCTAGTGCACAGGAAATCACACTACGACGCTCCACTCAACGCCATGTGTACACGCATTTGCTTGAGCCGTTGTCTTGCAGAGTGAAAGTAATCGTGGTTGCAATGGTTGCAATAATCACGCGTCTCTAGCTTCTTTATCTCGCCGTTTCGAGTGACGAAAGTGGTATATTCTCTGCGAATGCGGACAACGATGCCAAATGCACGGGGGCACTTTGTGGACCACTTGATCGTGGGAACTGTCTTTCACAGGAACGCGTACCGTACCTTCTAGTTTTCCATTTTTACCTTCACCAATTAAACTGCAAGTTGCAACAGAGGCAAGGCACGCCATCTTTGTAATGGTCAGGACCCTTTCTGAAGGGGGGAGAGGAGCGCTACTCAGATGTTGTACGGCTTGAATAATGAAAAGTTTATTCACTGTTCTTCATGTGAGGAGCACCTGGAGAGACAGCTGAATACAGAAATGAACTCAGAAATGTGGAACGAGCGGTGACAAGAAGTGCGACGGCCGCACACAACGACGCCATGCATTAAGAAAGTAATGGAAGTAATTAATTTAATTTATTACATGCTCAGCGACATGTGAAATTTAGAACTAATAAGAAATAACACAAATCAACGAACAAAATCATCAACTGAAACCTTTGACAACACTATTTAACACCACGAAGATAATGAACCACCAACTTTTTAAATTTATAGAAGAAACCGGGAAACGCATAAGCTTGCTCATCCTCAAGTACTCCGTGCCTGCACGAAGCGTGTAGAACCAGAGAACGGGGCTCTCGAAAAGAGAGTTTGAATTGTTCCCTCCTAGTTCTAGATAATAATTCGAAGAAGGAGTTGCGGTCTATGTCAACACCACGTCCGTTCAAAACATTGTAGACCATAAAGGATAAAGGATAAAGTCTTCGCCGTTGATCAATCCCTTTGTGGGATGCGGCACGCATTCTACTTCCATTCAGAATCGTAGTGGCTTATTGAATGCGATGTGGCCTATACAATGACTTGCGGTGGCCAGCCGATGTACAAGTCAGTGTTTTATCCTCCCAGACGAATCTGGTACCAATTTACCGTCCCCGGAGGGTAGAAGGCTTGGTTGGCCTGGGCGGGTGTCGACCTGGGATTCGAACCCAGGACCGCGCGAGTGGTAAGCGCGCCACTTGTCACTACACCACCTTAAATGTATTGGATCTGAATTGAGCATTTTATTTCTCCCTTCAAGCGCTTCCTTAAACTATTTCTTCTACCACCCTGGCGCCAGCATGGCAGCTGTCGACGCCGAAATAATGGAGCTGCACAAGGACAATGTCTACAGTCATCAGACAATCTTCCACGACGCTAGCTCTTCAGAGCGGGAGCCTACGGTTCGAATGACGAAGTGAGGTTCGGGAGTACCTGTAAACTCAGCTCTAGATAGCGGTGGGTCGGGAAACTACTGGATGAAGAAGCTGCCTCCTCGGTCAATCCGTACGCAAGGCAGCTACGAGAAGCGAATCGTCAAGCAGAGGGCAAAATCCATCGGCACAGTCCGTCTTATATTGAAGAAGTTCGTCGGAGGGAGAGCAACAGGCCTTGACGACGTGGCGGCCGAGTTATGGGAGTCACACTGCTGGTATTCTGCTGAGTTGTTGACGAAGTTCTTCGACAAGGTCGTTGCAGAACGAATATGCCCGGAGTGTGGCAACAGGGCGCAACGGTGCCAATTCGAAAAAAAGGGCAACCCTAAGCTGCTCTAATCATCATCCAATACGCCTGCGCGCACAGAACATGAAGATTTTCAAACGAGTTGTTAGTCGTTTCCGTCATATCGTCCTTCTCTCTACCAGCCAGTGTGGCTTCGTGACTGGCTGTAGCACCATCGATGCCATACATGCCGCTCGCCTCTTGCTGGAGAAACATCGTGAGAAGCAAGGAACATGTCCATCTCGCCTTTCCTGACTTAGAGAAGGTATTCGATCGTTAAGGTGCTCGCGTGGAGTCATGTGGTACGCCATACGACAGTACGATTCCCGAGGAACTGACTGAGTGGGTACGCATCCTGTATTCCAGCCCGACGAGTCGCGTCAGCAGGTACTTTGATGGAATTCGCCATCACAGTGGGAGTGCGCTAAGACTCTGCGCTTTGCCCGATTCCCTTCGGTATCGTCATGGATGTTATCTACGGAACCTCTAAAAACCGACTCCTTAGACGCTTCTCTACGCTGGCGATTCTATGCTTGCCTGCGTGGTTTAGAATAGTCTTGAGCAATAGATGCGAGCTTGCTTTGAGCATTGGCGAATTTCGGACTCAGATTGAACGTTAAGAAAAACGTACTTGACAACCGACTTGAACGGATGCGGTTCTTTTAGAGTGTGCGGCAACGAGTTAACGCGTACAACAGCATTCAAATATCCCGGATCAACGATTACGTCTAATGGCAATGTGGACTCTGAAAAGTAATCGCGTGTGAGTGCAGCCTAGTCTAAGTGGCGCTTTAGTGTCCTTTGCAACAATAATACACCAGCGCGTCTCAAATGGGATATCTATAGGACCGCCGTTCGACCTGTCGCGGCATACGGCGCTGAATGGTGGCCTGCAACCGAAGAATTCGAAGCCCGCCTAGGAGTAATGGAGAGGAAAATGCTGCTGGTGCCTCGCGTGTGGATTGTGCTGGAAATGGCCACACACGCAAAAGATTCAGTGTAGCTACCGTAGCTGACAAAATGCGCGACTCGCCTTGTACGGTCATGTACTGCGTGAGAATCCTGACACCGTGCAAAAGACTGGTCTGCAGCTCAAAGTGCCTGGAAAGCGACTTGAGGGGCGCCTCAAACAGCACAGGCTAGACACGTTGCATGCGGACTTGAAGATAGTTGGCATCCATCCCGACCAAGCATTCAATCGGGAGAAGTGGCGTGACAAAATGAGTGGAGCGGACCTCGCCACAGAGCAAACGCTGAAGAAGGAGAAGACTCCAGATGCGCCACAACATAAGAGGCAGCGGTTTTGATGACGAATCAAACTAATTGAACTGAACCAGAATAAAAATAAACAAAATGAAAAAAGAAAACATGCCATAATTCCAACTCTAAATGCAAGCACGAACCGTTCTCCTCACCAAGCGGCTGAAGGACAGTGTAGAACTTGAACGCAGTTCAGCACCTCCAAAGAAAAGGAAGGCATTACAGTTTCTGGTATCATTGTGAATTCAAGAAATCCTAAGTCAGTTTGACAACTAAATCACTTATGAATACAACAGTCACACAGAAAACGCTTGCCATGCTAGCGACGGGCTCGAGGATGTAACCTAAGTATTTGGAAGCAAATACTTCTCAACCCTCAACGGAAAAGAGGCAGCCTGGTAAAAGAAAAACGAAAAACTCGGAAATATTATGAATACAGTAAATACTTATAATGAACTTTACAGTCGAAAATCGTTAATGTTGGTAAACAATCACTCACTAGCAGTATGGCTCATACCAAAACATTAACGGAAAAGACTTTGTTACTTGACAGTTGGAAGCCAACTGGGGTGCACCGCGTACACAGCAAATACATTCTAACAGGCGGGGGGGGGGAACAACGGCAATTAGAGTCGAGAAGATCGCAAGAGTGGCTCAATCACAAACATGCTGAGCGATAAATGATAATGAGCGAAAGAAGGAAATGGGCACTGTGGTACATCATTAGAGCCTAGAGTCATTAGTAGGTCGTGCCTAGTGAACTCTCTTTTGAAATATGCCAAATGTTTAGAGTTGAAGAAAGCGTGAGGTAGTTTTGCTGACCATTGAGTAGTGTGTTGAAAGCGAGCTGTTGTGTTTGAGCTCCCAATTGACTTTTCCAGGGTGTGATCAAAACTTCGAGAAATGCTTCGTCGTCCATTTGTAGGTCAGAATGTCAGAAATCTCGAAGGGCGAAGATATTTACAGATAGCGCACTCCATCTGTGAATATCTTACATGCATAAACCAAATCAGCTATCTTCCTCCTGTAAAGAAGACTCCTCTGATTTAACTTACGAGGGCAACCTTCTCAATCAGGTAATGTAGCTGGGTAGTCCCAATTCGGATGATCCTGTAGTAGGGAATTCGGTGAACGTCTTCTGAACCTTCCCATTATTTTGAACATCTCTGACAAAATGTGGGTTCCAGACCGAGCTGCAGTACTGAACGATATGAAAATTATAGAATTTGTAGAGTCTAATCCAGATCTCAACATCAGTACAGCGAACGTTTCTAGAATAAACGAGACCGCGTGAGCGCTTTGTCGCTCACTTCTCCAACATAGAGATTTAAGCTCGAGTCCTGGAAACTTTGATACTTAGATGTTTTACATCCTCACTCGGACGTATGGAACTTGTATGGGGGAAAAGTAAGTCTTTCTTTCTATGTATTTCCAGTCCTATATCTGCACTCATGTAACCATTCTTTCATCCCAGTTACTCTGTGCTCTCTGCGCCGAGCTTCCCTACCCCCCCCCCCCCGAGATGGTGCCAACATCAAGAGAGTACTCACGGGAGACTCAGGAAGGGCGTTCCCCTGATGATGACAAACTCTCGCCAATAAGGATTTTCATTCTCCATTAGTCTAAATACTCTGAACCAATCCGAGTGGAATATCTCACCCACTGCACTCAAGCTTCGCCGGCAGCTCAAAATGCCAGACTTTGTCGAAAGCCTCACTCATACCAACAGTAGGTCATGTCTACGTCCCTCGTTCCTACCATACTTTAAGGTTTACGTCTAGGAATGAGTGCAACCTAGTAACTGGGTGCACGTGGACGCCTCCAGGAGGTACCCGCGTTGCTCAAGGAGTATGAAGTAGAGCTTAGTGATCCAGGTGACCCTCCTTTCACTATTTTCTCCACATTTTTTAGTGGAGTAGGCAGTATGCTAATAGGTCTTAATTTTGAAATAAGGTTTGAATTACCCGCCCTAGGTAAGGGCCTCACAGAAGAGTTCTTGTATCCTACAGAGCGTAACAAAAGTATGTGGCATTTCGACTTTACAAGAACACTTCCAATTTCGGCGTAATGGGACCTTTACTATTTGACCCCTCGGCTACGGTATTAGTGGTATACTTTACTTCGCAGCATCTTGTTAGCGACCTCACAAATTTTTATACTTTTAATCACTGGAAAAAGTTTCCTTGTACCAAAAGCATGTGGACACTCGAGAAAAAAAAATCTGTGGGATGAAAGTCTGGTGTCTCCTATACGATTTTGTGCTGGTTTGATTATTTTATCCGGGATGCTCGTGAACGAGGTTCTCCATGATATGTGTACAGCATCGCAAAAGTTGCCGCCTTGAGGTGGCGAATCGCATTGCACTGCCGTGTTTCTGAAAGACACGCTGAAATATGATTTTCTGACGTTTTCAAAAGGATAACAGGGTGTAGAACCATGTGAAAATTCCCCATATCAATACCGTTAGGCAGGAACCTTTTTTGCTGGAAACGAGACAACTGCTGCCGCGTTCTTCTGCTGTGGAAGACGTTTCCTGCGTCGCCCACCTATGAGAAGAAGCGAATTGTCTGAGTCAGCCACTTATCCGTATTCCCGATATGCCTCATGTCGGAGAAGGAGGCTTCATTCTCCCTCTCATTCCGGAACTATAGTAAACGACATGTACATCCTATCCAAAGTTGTTTTCCGAGGAGTTACCTACGAAAGCCACCCCAAAGTCACGAAGCCGTCTGGAGCTTCAATACCGAACTTTTTCTACCCAGGAAGATTATAACACTAGAAAATGTTTGTGGGATGTTGGCCGTTCTCAACTTGGCAGTTTCTTTCCAGACTCCACCTTATGTGATGATGTTGTGATGTGACGGACCTAGCCCTGTTTTTTCGTCCTGAGCAGTTAATCTGCAAGCACTCCTCCGTAAGTTTATGAAGCACCCTCTTTTGACCGAAGAGTGCCCAGAACGGCATTTCTTAAGGACAGCAATCTTTTTGAAGCGTTCTCTCAACAAATAGACCGATAGTTATCTGTGATAGCTTTGGCTATTCTTACTTTCTTCTAGGTAGATAGAGAATCTTGATAGTTCTTTGACCACCATCATTTTGAAATCTCAGGAAGTCACACAATCTCAGGTGTCTTACACAATAGTTGGCAGCGTAATGCGACTCGCGGCAACATTTGCTGCTTGAGACGCTATACCCGAGGACCATTTCACCAAAATCAAAGGTGTTCTTGAGGAGTAGAATTTTGACATACTTCTGTTGCGCTCTATAGAATTTTGATAATCAAAGGTATATTCAAAACGTGCGCGAGGGAGGGTTGCTAAATGATTGGCGAAACCCTTGAAGAACGTTTGTGCTGTACCGTCGACTGTTAGCCATATAAAAGGTCCAAAAAAAACGAAGTTCTATGAGGAGCGCAGGAAAACGGTATTCCACACAAAGCACTCAGTGGAGGTGGATGACATGGTAGGGATAGAGCTAAGAGCCGTTCCGAAAACACTGGTAAAGTACTCGGCTATATGTTCAGCTTAAGCAGCATCACTGTGGCATGCATTTGTACACTTCAGAACCCTAAAACACATGATGCAGATTGGAGTGCCACTTACCCTTTTAGGTGAAGCGCACAGTTCCTTTCTTAATATGATAGACTTTGACAAACTTTCCAAGTTCATGCGCTAAGAAATAATTGGCCGTGAAAATGTAAAATTCGCAATAGCTTTCTTTTATCTGATAGAACCGTCTCAATAATTCTATTAGGTTGGCGGAAAGTTCTGTCATACTTTTGAACCCAAGTATTCGCCTATTACCTGAAGAGGGCTAACCGGTAATGTGAGCATTTATACATTAAGGATTGATCTTTCTATTAGTGTCACTGGCTCGGCTCCTGCTCATCCTTATTCTGCATTATGGACAAGAATGTTATCCGCTACCTTCAGCACCGATAGGGCCCTTATAAGGGCACCTTCCTCGGGGAAACCGCTATGCAGCGCCTGCCCAGGGTCGCGGAATTCTATCCTGCCAGGCGTATCAGTCCTACTCGCCTTTAGGGATTTATCGTGCCTTTAATTAGAAACGAATTGGTACCGACAAAGACACAACTGCGCTCACTTTCTAATGAAGTTATCGCAAGTTTTGAATTTCCACAATCTTTTCAATGTCATTCTTTTCAAACTCATTCTTCATTAAACGACTGTACTGGTAGCCTTGTATTCATAAACTTTCACATTAAGCTCCGTCCCTCTGTCCACGCCCACTTTTGAGTCATTTCACGGAATTAGATCTTTCCTTCCAAATTTTCGCTTTTTGTGGTGTAACAGGGAGCTCCGCCCACTACTACAAGTCCTGCCCACATTTGGAAAGTGATTCAGGTCGGCAGGCTGAAGAGCGATTTGACAGTTATGGTCTCTCCCGTCAATCAAAACAAACATTCCCTGCTTCTGGTTCTGGTGACGGGAGAGGGTATAACCTGCCAATATGGACTCTAGCCTGCCGATCTCGACCATTTTCGCAAGTGTAGGCGGGGCTTCTACATTGTGCAAAAATGCAATGCAAGCAGTGGGCACAGCTACCCATTACAACCTGAAAAAGCGAAAATTCGGAAGAAAAGATCAAAATCCCGCAAAAAGACGCAAAAGCGGGCGGGTCAGAGGGGCAGCTTAGCGTGCCGTGTATAACTGCATGACTTCTTTGCTACGAATGTGAAAAGAACGACGTTTTCAGAAGTTATAAAAATTCAAGCTTACGATAACTCCATTAAAATGTGGGCGGACTGTTTGTGTCGTTATCAATCTTTACTTGTTAGCAAGTAAGTGCCAAATAGCGAAAGTGCAAAAGTAAAGTGAAAGTCAAAGAAGCAGAATTAATAAACGTTTTGGAAAACCGTGACCGCGCTGAGAAGTGTGCGTGAATGTTGGGGAGGGGCTGGCGCAATACCAGCAATACCAAGAGTAGTCTGATTAATCCAGTGATCTGTGTGACGAAGGGAAAGGAGGCAGCTGTGATTCTCCTATTCAGTTACCAACCGTTACGAGTGTCGACGAAGCCTTGGAAAATACTGGCAAATTGATAGTTTAGGCAGCTTGCTCTAACTCGGCACAACGAAGCCTGGAAGGCGTAGAATTGGTGAGCAGGCATGGTTAAGGACTGACGATATCAGAATGAAAGTTCGCGAGAAGAGGCGCCATCTCTTGTTTCTCGGAGACAAGTCAGCTGACAAATGGCAAAAACAGGAAGCCAAGAATGCGGCAAAGAAGGCTGTTGCTGCTGCGTAAGTCGCTCACTTCGAGGAAGTCAGCAAGAAGTTGGTGGCGCGCAATGCGACCGGCACACTAATCAATTTGCCGGAGCTCATCACCCCCAGACCGAGGATGTGAAGAAGTTCGGGACGTCAAAGTAAGTCGGCTTGGATGTGAAAGACTGCTACCAACGAGATTTGTGGGGATGGTATACAGTGCCCGTGAAATGTGCAAGTCATGGCCCACATTCACCGGCACTCTTATGGATCGCTTATCTCATGTCAAGGTCATCTTTTTGATTATGCTGAGAAGTAAGTCATACATACGGGCCAGACTCCGATTGTAGAAAATGCCGCGCGAAATACAGAGCTTCACTTTTGCCAAACGACTTTGCTAGATGGAATTGATGTTTAGCCTTGCCTTGGAACTTTTTGCTTTTCCCAGAATCCTATAGCTTTCAAAAATTTAAAAATGCAAGAACAGATCAAGGGACTTCTTCACTGGCATTCTCGTTTACCCGAACAACTCGATAATGAAAACAATCAACTCACAGAAAGTTCCCGATGGTACAGTGTATTAAGTCACGTCAGTTTCAGTTTTGTTGTTAGGGGTGAGTCTCTGTAGTCTCATCGTGTTGCATAAGTCGAAAGCGTCTCATCAACAAGTTTATCCAATAAAGAGCTCTAAGTATGCGTCGAACTATATTGCGGTGAAATAGAAAATTTTTAGGTCGTTCATCCATGGCCTTTTCTTCTCATTCAACACCATCACAACAATTGGACTTGGAAACGTTTATGTAAAAAGTCACCTATACTTAGCTGTGAGTTTTTACAAGATCCGTTAGTAATTTTTACCATGTCCCAACGATAAACGCGCAAACCGAATGGTGATTTCGGTTCCGAGCGACAACTGCAGAAAGAACTGAAAAAGAACTGCAACTCTGGGGCCGCACTGCTTCAGTCGGTTTTTTCTGCTCTGAAGTCCACTAAACAGAACTGAAAGGTGCTCGAGTTCTTCAACTGCCAGTGGGATTCATACCATTATCATTTCAAATCGGACACTTCTCAGACCATAACGGACACTTTTCGAATGGAATGACACTTTACATACCAAATCGGACACACACCTCACGCTGGGAGGTTGCTTCACTGGACCACTCTAGGTACTGCTGTAAGCCCCGGCCCAACATGCCCCGCCTACTTCTCAGCGCAGTGACGGTTTTCCAGAAATGTTTTATGGAATTTTGCTTCTATGACTTTTTGCACTTTTGCTATTAGGCACACACTTGCTAAAGGCAGTTGGCACGATGGTTTCCTACTTAGCCTAAAATGCTAGTAGGGCGCTGTATAGTGGGGAAATGGCGAAAGAACGGAGTGAAACGGTCAAAATCCTGCGAAGAAAAAGCCTCCGTTCTCAATGCATGCAGCATCACGGCCGCTTCATACCAATCCCTTCGCTTCATAATTTGCTTAGCAAATGAATCGATTAGAGCGTCAGGAACGGTCGTCCATTTGTGGGCGGGCGGGCGTGAAGGAGAGAGAGAGAGAGAGAGAGAGAGAGAGAGAGAGAGAGAGAGAGAGGGAGCCATTGCTCTTCGCTCTTTCGAATCCGCTGCAGTAGAGATCTCATTCGCCCTTACCGACTGTCATTGGCTGGAATCGTCATCTTCTGATGTTCGCCAGCTGTTGTGGATGTTGTGGTTGCAGTGGAAGAGCAGTAGACGAGAGGCTCATGCAGGTGCGAGAATCGAATAGTAAACCGGCAGCATAAAAAAAGATAGTCATTTAACAAAGCAACGTAGAACTTTGCGCAGAAACAGTCTTTGAATGTGTATAATGCACCAACCAGGCGGGTCAACTAGGCGGGGCGATGTCGGCAGGGGAGGAAAAGGTTAATAAGCCTGTATCCGGCTGCCTTGCTCTACCGATGGTGAGCGCTTAGCGATCGGTTTGGGAAGAGAACAACTTACTTTCTTGGTTTCTCCCGTGCTGTTGAGCACATCGGGCGACAAATTCTGCTTCGCCGGTCTCTCGCAATTTCTTCGGCCTGGTCTTTAGAAGCATTCATGTCTTTCAAAACATTTTATAATGCACGTCTCTACGTGCTACTTGTGCTCGCTTGGCTGTTGGAGGAATCTATTACATGACCACCCGTGGAACTCGATGTTGTGGCATGCGTAAGATGTGGCCGGCCAGTCAGTCGAACCAACGTAGAACTTTTTCATTAGTGACCTGCTCCCTGTATCGTATTTTTATGATTCGACATAGACATCGCTAGTGAAAGCGTTGTCTGCACATGGCAGCTACTTTTGTAGTCTGGACACGTACATCCGTTTCAGCATCACAATCGTGCGTGACCACAAGTGAAGTTGTCCACACTCTCTAGCCGTATTAGGTTGTCCGGAAAGTTCTCAGCGTTTTGGGTGTTTCACTTTAAACGATCGTAACTTTTTTAATACTCATCGGATTTAATCGAAATAGGCACCATTCGAATCAGCACACTTTTGCCAATGTGACAGCAGTCGAGAAATCCCATCAAAAAAAAACTGGGTGGTCGAAAATTCACGAAATCCACGAAGGCTTTTTTGCCTGGTCCTGATTGATGAAGTATTTTCCAGCAAGGGAGTTCTGAAAATGTTAGAAAAGGTGATAGTCGATTGGCGAAAGGTCTGAAGAATATGGCGGTTGAGGTAGAACTTCAACCCCCAATTCGTTCAATTTATGGATAGTGATTTGTGAAACGTGTGGGCGGGCGTTGTCATGCAAAAAATCGGATCCCTTTCTTTTGATAAGTGTTGGCTGCATGTGACAAAATTTTACAATACAATACAACACAATTCGCGATTTCTTCACAGTAAGGATCTGCTGTGATGGTTTGGCCTGGTGATAAAATGTTATGGGATCACAGCCGATGACACCCAAGCCGTGACCAGAATCTTTTTTCGTGAGGGTTCGGCTTTGAAAATTACCTCGGTGGTTCGTCGAAATCCAACCACTGTCCGGAACGTCTCCTGTTATCATACATGACCCATTTTTCATCACAGGTGACAATTCGGCCCAAAAACAGGTCGTTTCTGCTGCGCAAAAGCAATGCAGAAGGAACCTCGAGACGTGCCGATTCCTGCCGGTCACTCCGATTGTGGGGCACCCAATTGTCGAGTTTTTTCACCTTCCCAATGCGTTCCAGACCATCTGCAACAGTGGATTTGCCAACGCCTAGCTCTTCTGCTATCTCTCGAACTGTTTGGGATGGGTCAGCCTCCAAAATCCCTAAAATCCTCGTCAGATATTGCTTTAGGTCGACCGCTATGAGGTTCATCTTCAAGGCTGAAATCTCCAGAACGAAATTTGTTGAGCCATTGCCGCACAGTGCTTTCTCTAGCACTATTGGGCCCCCACACCTGGTTAATTTGTTGAGCTGTTTCGATTGCGGATTGCCCCAATTTATAGTCGAAGAAAAAAATCGTCCGAAGTGCTCTTTTCACATGCTTGAAAAAAAGGGGTTTATCAAGCAATGGTGAAACGGCAATTATACCATCAGATAGCGCAAGAAATTCTCTACAGGATGTGCTACTGAGAAGCAAGGCAGAATGAGTTTTTAATCAGCAGTGAATGTACAAAAAATAGTGTGCAAACTTTTCCGGACAACCTAATGCCAATGTTCACATCCACTTACCCGATAAAAAGGCTCACGTTTGGGATCTCCGACTTCTCAGCTCTTATTCGCGAGCCTATCATGTTTGCTTCCTTACTGCGGCTCGTGGTGCTCTATTGAAGTCTATCGTTATCTTTTGCAACCGACGCATGTCGTTCGCATTATACAGATCAGTGAGCTGACGTTGGACGGGCCAATCGATGCCCACTTATGCGTGTTCTATCGCTGTTCTCGCAATAAACTCGAGGTAGACATTGAACGAATCGGAGACGGAACGCATCCCTGCTGTACTCCAGTGGCAGTTTGAAAGAATAGTGTATAGCCGACACTCGTCCTAACACGGTATGAAGAACTAAGATACAAATTCCTGATAATGCTGATGTGGGGTTAAGGTACACCATATATCTCGAGGGTTGCTCAAAGCGATCCGTAATGTATGGTATGAAACGCTTTTCTGAAGCTGACAAGCTGATGGAGGAAGGATGACGGTATTCTATACCTTGTTCGATTATGTTGCTTGAAGTGGAAATTCGATCACAACACGATCTTCCACTCCTTAATCCGGCTTGCTCTCCTCTCAGTTGCTCGTCGATGGCTTCGCGCAGTCGCCGTAGCAGTGCCGTACAGAATACCTTTATAAGCTCTGACCCTAGCGATATTTTCCTCCAGTTTCCGCATTCTGCATCCACCGGTCTTCCACCTTCTTTTATCAATCCCGGTGCGATCATCAACCGTCGAGACCCGGTGTTTTCCTGTTTTGAGGCATTTGATTGCTTGCTCCTTTTCCTCTACCATTATGGAAGCTACGTCAACTTCAAGCTCATCAGCTGCCTCTATCTCTTTAAAACAAGATCTTTCCATTGTCCACAGCTGGTTGAGAATATTGCGGAAGGGTTTGAGCCATCTTTTGCTCCGCTCGCCATCGCTTAGAAGCAACCTGCCAATGCTATCTTCAATGGGTACGTTGCACCAACCAAGGCGATTTGGGTCTACACGATCCGTGGCGTATTAGGATTTAGCACCTTCCTGCGTAAACCACTCCTTTTTGCCGAGACGGCTGGACTTTCCACCAAGCGATCCAGCTCAGCGTATTTCCGACTCGCCTCCTGCAGCTTATGGAGACTCTCGGCTAGTTCTTTTTAGAGCTTTGCACGCTCCCTTTCGTCCATTTTCTGCCGTCCCATCTTGCATAAATTACTCCTTCCGCTTCCCTCGTCTCACAGCTACTGCTTCGGCACTTTCCGTAATTGCTTCTCTCACGGCTTTCCATTTTTCTCGATGCTGTCTAGATCGAGAAAATCTAACAGAGCAAGACGGCTCCAAGTTCAATGACGGTCTTTCTCTGCCGTTTCAGCTATATTGATAGTGGCCCTCACCTGATAATCATCTTTGCTCCCACGATATGATCGAGCCTCCTGAAGAGATATTCTCCATTTCTAGCTTATACCCATACGGTCAGTCTCGTTGAACGTCATTCCGTCGAGAGGACTCCACGTTCTCTTGTGAACCTCCTTTGTGTTGGAAGTATGTGTTCCAATACATAGCCTGGTCGCAAAAAGGAGCCAAACTTTTGCCGTTGTGGGACTAGTGGAGGACGCAAACCGTCCAATCACTCTCTGAAATCCTTGTCGTTCACTGCCCAAGTGAGCATTGAAATCACCTGGTACTGCCTTAAGCTCTGCGAGGGGTCATCGATAGTGCCTTGGAGCTACTCGCGAAACTCGTTCTTCGCTTCGTCGTTCGCATCCTGCGTTGGTGCGTAGACCTGGATGA
The DNA here is from genome assembly GCA_036418165.1 of Cooperia oncophora. NCBI lineage: Eukaryota > Metazoa > Nematoda > Chromadorea > Rhabditida > Trichostrongylidae > Cooperia > Cooperia oncophora. Next base: position 38,587 of record MU966893.1, on the reverse strand, counting down.
CATCAATGCGAGTGTGCCTGGTCACAAAAGGCACCGTAATAATCCTCTAGCTTACTGCTTTCCAAAACTGTTCTTACTCGCGGTGCGGCCACTGTTCAGCCATCGTACCTCTCTTGTTCCGAGTATACACAATGGATAATTCTCAAATAGTCAAAGGAGCTGTGCGAGCTTGCCAGTAGGACATAACGACGCACTCCCGTGGAAGTTTTGTTTTTGGGTGAGAGGACCAAACATAACATCGAGTATCCACCACAAAAATGAAATCCAATTTTCTCTATTCAACAGCTTTACTCCTAGTTGTCATTTCTTTAAAAAATATTTCTTTACAGTGGAGGGGTTGCTAGCTCGTCGCATCAACCCTGCTCCTTTCTCCTTCGGACCTGGGACCGGCAGCGGTGGAGATAGGAGAACAAAAATGTTACAAATGATGAAACTTCATGGGTTGACTTGTTTCATCCCCTTTTAAAGACACATGGTACGCTCAACACATTGAGGGTGTATGAGACTATCAGCCCCCCAGCTGTCGATGTGTCGTGGTCCCCCGCCCAAAACTGCACGGGGTCAGAGTACGGGGGAAAGTCGTAATTCCTTGCTACACCGCCCTCACGTTTATGCTAACACCATCCGCGCGGCGCGGTCGCGTGCAGCTCTCTTGGCTTTTTGCCAAGTCCTGTAATTGCGCTTTGGAATACAAGTACAACGCAATTTCTTTATGCGGATAACATTTTAGGTGCTGCAAAATAAGAACCGAAGATGATGACAAGGGCTAGAACTCAAGAGCAACTGTGGTGCTTCTGCAATATCCCTCAGAGGCCGCGCATTCCCACAGAACATGACAATAAAAACGGACAACATGACAATAAAACATGACAATACAAGCAAAACGCAATTTCCTAACATTTGAGGTATTGCTCATGCTTCAAAGTCCGAATAGAAGGTGATGAAGATGACAAAGGCTAGAAATGAACAACAACGAATGTAGATGTAAATAAAACAAAATTGAAAAAACTAAGGAAACGCAATAAATTAAAATCGCGTGTGCATTTCTGCGATCCGGCTCGAATCCGGCTCTAATGCTATAGAAATACTTCAAACTAACGAGTGGGACGCTTAGGCCGTTTTTATTTTGATGTTTTGTGGGAATGCGCGGCCTGCGAGGGCTGTTGCAGAAGCAGCACAGTTGCTCTTGAGTTCTAGCCCTCGTCATCATCTTCAGTTCTTATTTTGCAGAACCTAAAATGTTATCCGCATAAAGAAATTGCGTTGTACTTGTATTCCAAAGCGCAATTACAGGACTTGGCAAAAAGCCAAGAGAGCTGCACGCGCGCGGACGGTGTTAGTAAAAACGTGAGTTTGCAAAAACGGGCGGCGTAGCAAGGAATTACGACTTTCCCACGGTCCCGTACTCTGACCCCGTGCAGTTTTGGGCGCGGGGGACCACGACCGACAGCTGGGGGCTGATAGTCTCATACACCCTCAATGTGTTTGAGGCGTACCATGTGTCTTCAAACCGGACCGACCGATTGCAATTTTATGTATTGCATATGTCAACGCAGTGATATCCTAAAACAAGGAATCCTCTAGTACTCCACTTGTGGGTAGTCACGTTGGGCTGCGCGTCCACGGAGGTGAGTAAGCGGCCGTCAATCTGTGCTTGGTGGCCAACCGATACGTTGCTCACCTTTGAAAAGAATGACTCCAGTTCGCAAGCGCTGTTACCAGCGGAACATGTGACATGACAAGTGACATCCTCCTTGAAAACAATGCAGGTGTTAGCTCAATTGACTACGACAAAATGTTATGGGAGCACGTCATTTGAGATAAATGAAAAAGCTCTAAACCTTTGGGAGTTTCCAAAGAGGGCACCCGCGATCAGCCTTCGCAGGTTGTAAGGCTCAGAAATGTGGTAAAGGAAGCACTGATCAGGGAAAAGCAAAAGGAACTGTCGCAAGAACACTGGGTGAGACCCTACTCGATTGAACGCATCTGGACGAGCTCACCAAAACCCATTGCCGCCTCGTTGCGGCTAATTCTTATGAGGCCATTACCTGAGGTTGCTTAGCGTTAATCTATCTAATCTATCTATCTAATCTAATCTAATTAATCTATTGTATCTATCAAATAATCTATCTAACACTGTACGAAACAAACGCTAGAAATTTAGCGATTATCAATGCCAGCGAGAATTGATAACGGATTTGGTCCAGGAGGGACTAGCTCACGAGGCAGAGTCAGCATCATTGTTGACTCCTCCTTCGATTATCAAACGTTTCCGAGTAGCAGGAAGGATACACTGGGTACGGCATCGTGATGTGTGAAATGATGGAGTCAGTACCACTCCCCCCCCACCCCCATCCCAACACCAGCCTACCCTTTTCCCCACAAATTCCCAGCTTCCTACCAATTCTTCCGGAATATCCCGAAAATTTTGCTGTCGAGCGGATAGAACATTGAGCATCATCTGATTGCGGACTCCGGCCATCTTGCACAGTAGAGATTTCTTTACATTGGTTGATTGCGGGCGCTGTCGTTGAGCTTTGAAAGCTTCCACAATGCCGCGACCGTCTGCAAGAAACAGCGAATATTCTTCAGCCATCGCTGGGAAAAACGTTGGAAATATTTTTTGACTTTTTCGTGGAGCACTTTGTTCAGTGTGTCGCAGAACTCCCATCTAAACCTGACAAGAAAATCTTCCGGTTTCGAAAACTGTAAGTTTCCGCTGAAGGTTTTTTTCCGTATTGTCAGAACAAGGGGATGTCCATTGAACGATGAAAAACTCGCGATCAGCAGAAATGTCCCGCGTTATTTCTGGTGTGAATTTGTCATACAGGCTAATGATATCCGAGTTGTAATTGCCTATTACATGGGCGACCCTGTGCGGTGTTAATACAAAAACAAAACAAGAACCAAACAAGAGAAGCAAAGCAGCACTGCTAGAACTTACTGCCATGTGACCAAAACCGCTATGAAAAATCATGAATCAAAAGCGATAGAAAACAGTCAGTACTCTCAAGATGAACGATGCTTGCAAAGTGTTAAGACGTAAGATGTTTGTCTAAAAGCAACCTCACAAGCGCTCAGTGCCAGTGGTATTTCCTGAACGGACCAGTCTTTTAAACTCTGGGTCGGTCCTACTTGCAAGAAGTGATGCTTGATCTTACTCTTAGTTCGACGAGTAATCAGCTTTCTAGGGCCACCTCTGGTAGTTGATTGTCTAACAGCAAAAAGAGTGTTGGGGTAAACCGCACCACACTTGTGGGTATTTGTTCGTACTTGAATCCCACCGCTCTCAAGAAAACCTTTCTGGTAAAGTTATTTTGTACCCTTTCTAAAGCATTGATACTTTTTCTCTTATTCGGATTGTAAACTACGGTCCCGTACTCCAACAGAGGTCTAATGTAGGTCTTGTATGCTTTGCATAATACACGGGATCCCTGGTTAGAAATGACCTGAACATGTTATGTTACGCGAAACAATAGTTGCTTCCGATGTAATTTGTGAACAGTGTGCATCAGAAGTTAGGTCACTGCGAATAAGGAAACCTAGGTCCCTGATTTCTTTAACCTCATCTAGACGTACCCCTTGAATCGAATACGAGGAAGAGCTAACAACTTTTCCCTATGCGTAGCACCTTGGTTTTCACTAGATAGAGGTAAGCCCCATTGCTTGGCCCACATGCTAACCTCATTGATGACCGCTTGCAACAGCACTTTGTCCGAGTCAGATGAGATCGGGTGATATAGTTTGAGGTCATCAGCGAAAGCAACACACTTCACTCCTCTAGATGGCTATGAGACGAGGTAATTCAAATGTAAATATATTGAAAAGAAGTGGAGACAGAACGCCCCTTGCAGAACGCCACTGGGCACCGGCCTAGGTTCTGAAAACTCAGCAATAAAACGCACAATATAGACTGATCAGGAAGAACAGTTCTACCCTTTTAACAACTCTGGGATAAACCTCAACTATCTTGAGTTTAGTTATGAGTTTAGAGTGAGACACTCTGTCAAACGCCTTCGCGTCCAAATAAATCACGTCTGCTTGAGAGTTTTTATCAAGGTACGTTGCTCAATCATTGAGAGCTTGCAGCATGCCCGTTACAGTTGATTTCCCTTTCTGAAAGCCGTGTTGGTTTTCAGAAATTATTTCATACTGCTCCAAATGTGTCGTGAGTCTCTTTTTCAAAACTTTCTCGAACAATCTGGCGAATATTGAAGTTATGCTGACCGGTCTGATGTTGTGCGGACTGGAATATTAAGGGTTCTTGATTGGTGCTACGAATGTAACCCACCACCTCGATGGCACTTCAGCTCTCATAAGATCCAAGTCGAACGGAAAAGCAATGGCTCACATACTATGTGCTCTACCTTCCCGAAGAATACCGTGGAACATGATCCGGTGTATCCGAACAAGATTTTGGTCATCGAATCAAAATCTTACACACTTCTTCATCACCGGAAGTGATGAGGGATTTACTTCCGACAAGGAAGAAGTGTATCTAATTCCAAAGAATCATCCCCTTTGTGAAAGGACTTCGCGAAGACGCTAACCAGAAGCTCAGCTTTGTCCCTATCTTTGCATACTGCCTAAGAAGAACCCCTAGATCGTTACTTTTCTTCAGCCTAGAATAGAGTAGCCTAAAAAGTATTTTAGTTCTTGAAGTGGATGGACTTCCTTTCAATATGACCATAGAATTTGCTCGACCTTTCCCCGAAAGTGGCTCTTAATTGTTGTATTCGTCCCAATCTGCTTGGCTACCACTCGGCACTGCCTTGGTCCAAGCTGAATTTTTTTGCTGTTATATCTGATCAGGTACAGTGCAGGCTGCACTCCTTTGGTCTTTTGAGGTGAGTGGCACAAATAATTCCATGGTGTGACGAATTACAGCTGAAAGTAACTCATATTTTTCATTAACTGTGTCAACGCTTCGAAAGGATCCATACCAGTCGATGGTACAAAGATATTCTTAATCAGAATCAAAATTAGCATTTCCAAAGTCTCGTGCAAATACTGTCCTGCTATTTTGTTCCGCTTGAACATTGGCATCAAAAGCGACAGATGCATGATCACTATTACCAATTGGTGTTTGGATCATAGTATTACTTATGAGCTGTGAATTGTTAGTCAGTACCAGATCTGAAATGTTCAGTCCGTGAGTAGTCCTCGGAAATAGTTGATGGAAACTGAGATTTATACGTATTTCTATAAAGCCTCAAGCTCGTGCGCTATTACCCTGGGGCCCACCTCCCTCATGTCACAATTTCGGACAGATTGAAATCACCGAGTAGGATGACAGCTTTGTTGATGCCTGCTTAGTCGCCAATCCCTTTGAGTAAGCAGCAGAACACGACGGTGTTTGATACACTGGGACCAGCCTAAAGGTAGATGACTCTATAGCAAGATTGACGCACTACTCCTTGAATACTACTCGAGAGAAAAAATCTTCCTGGCGATGATAGTAATACTGCCACCACGCCTTTCATGCCTGTCACATCTGAGGACTTCATAATGGGCGCACAGCTCCCCAAATAATGACTCGGTACTGATAATGTCAGACAACCAGGTCTCTGTTAACGCTACAACTCCAATGTTAGCATGCCGAACTCGAAAGAGTAATTCATCTTTCTTCTTGCGTTTCATCTTTAACATTCTTGCGAACTGAGCCAATATTAGCCAACAGCCACTTTAGACAAGCATAAGACACCTGCGATTCCATTCAACGTTACTGGAGAACAAACCGAGTTTTGTGAAACATTCTTCAAGGCATTAACTTCTCGAGAGGCTTTCGACAATATCAAGTTATCACTTTCAGAATGAGTAACATGTCTGATTACAACGACATCATCACCTCCGCTTCTTCTGCTGCGAGCAACCTTCCTCTCGGCCTTGTTCCGCTCAAGTTCATCCTTGGATAAGGATGCCCTAATAACAGTAACGAATAGTCGGAAAAGCTCAGCAGATTTTTCAGGGGTATCAACTTAAAACGTGGATTTCAAATGGTTGTACGACGGGTTGAAAGGTCGCCAAGTGGACAGCGAACTGGGCGAACAGGGCGGCCACTACAAAAAAAGAGGTACAAACATTAGCTGACAAAGCAGGTGGCAGCATTCCCTGGAAACAGTTGAAAGAAGACAGGACGGCTACTATGTCCGACTTCCATGGAAGGAACTGGATGTCCCACTGCCTGACAATAGAGCCATAGCAATGAAACGCCTTATAAGCGTTTGGAATTCCCTTCAAAACGATGAACAGCTCCTGGAAGAGTACGATAATATATTCCAGGAGCAGAGCGTCTAGGCATTATCGAGCAAGTAGATGAATAGACAGGGAAAAATCCATTACTTACCACGTGATGTATATCATATGAACCTTTCTCAGAAACTGCAGATGATATTGTGCAGTTTCCAAGCAGGACTGCAGCTTAGTGGAAGCCTAGTGGGCCATACAACGCTTGACCCTCACAGCAACGGCGTAACCGCTGATACTGGGCAAATACATCTATAGCATCTACACTTCCCCCTCGTGAAGAGTTATATCGACCAAGCGGGTATCCACGCCGTGGTGCTTGACCCTAGTGCTAAGCGTCCTTGAAGATAAGTTGCAGATTGTTTTCTTCATCAAGTGACGGAATAGTGGCTCATATCGGGCGATTCGTTCAGGCCCAACGGCGATAGCGTGTCGGCGGTGTAGTAGGCACCTCGTCTTGGGTGTCCATAGGTGACGAAACCGCAATCATGGCGTCCTCGAGCGTTGATCGGCGTGTCGTTTTCAGACTTCAACATAAGTTGCAGTGCGGATGACCATATAGTCGTCCAGTCTGTTTAGCTCAGCGATGTGACATTTGTTCTAGTGTTAAGACAGTCAGTGTCTTCTTTTCATTGACCTACACTGTGCTGTAAATGAGCAGTTCGGAGCCAACAACTTCGATGAACGACGACGTTGTTGGCAGAACTTCGCTTCCCTACGGCTTCTGCTTCCTCTTCCTCCTGAAGTTCTTGGAGAATCCTCACTTAGGCTCAATGTTTGCGCAATTATAGGACGTCTTCTCCAGGGATGGGCGACTCCTCAGCTAGTGATTTGCTACACAGCGAAAGCAATAAGGAGGCGGTCAAGGTTCTTTACACTTTTGAATGGGCACTTCATCTGTTCACGCGTAACGCCGTACAATTCGGCCACTGTGTATCGTTGGTAGTTCAGTTCGGAGATGTACTTGCGGAGATCCTTTACCGTTCTTTCCTCGAGTTTTTGCAAAGGTGGAGCGTCTGGCGAAGATCGACATATTGTGGCCAAATAACTTCAGAATCAGCACGATGCTCTCCAAAGGAACGTTGTCACCCAAGGATGTGAATTGTAAACCAAGCATATGTGTCGGCGTGAGTTTGAAAACGATTAGTCAATCCTTCGCAGAATTGTCTAGTCTGGCGGTGTAGTTTGCGATGATGTCTTCGTGACGACTGTACCATACCTCGAAAGTGCAGCGTTGCCTGCATAGTACACGAACTCAGGGCAGACGCGATAGCAGAGTTTCATGACATTACAGAGCGGAGGTGATGAAACGGTTGAGCATGAAAAGGCGACTTCACTATCCATGCGCCTGATTAGCTAACTGGTTTGCTGCTGCATCCTTGCTCTAGGATAAAGGCACGGTCCGCGATAAGGAGCTGGCAATGAATAGAAGATGCCGAATGAAGAGTTTGTAAAGTGAAAAGCTAAAAACGTCGGCAATGTCTTCAATAGCGCCACCCGGCCTCGAACAATTTCGCAGGCGAATGGCTGTTAGTGTGAGTACAGTCAGCTGATTCTTTATATTGAGCCCTGAGACTTCCCGAGAGACAGCACATATATCTCATGCTACTTTTCCGGAATCCTCGCTTTTGGCTGGAAGGCGGACTTCGAATGGCGGAGTCTGGATGCGGGGTCACTGGGAATAAGGGAGGTGTCACCAGGACAACTTTGCGCGTCACTTCGTTTTCCTCAAAATTCCAGGTGGCGAAACTGGCACAAGGTTGTCCGTTGCGATTCATCCTACCCTTTCCACGCAATCTTGCATTTTCATAGGTCATCGCGTACCGTTCCTAAAATGGCGCGTAGAGCTCCAGTATCCAATATCAATGTCTTTATTCATTGCAAAGTGACATGTACTCGCAGCTGTACAGTAACTTTCTGATACATTCATCGAGAGTGATCCGGTCCGCATCAAGGCTGACCGATTCGATGACCGGCCAGGCTTGCAACCAGGGCTGCGGTTTCTAGTTACTGCGCTTGGACTCCTTGTAGAAGCACTGTAGCGCACTGTAGTCACTCCCGGGAGCGCCAGCGGCTAGATCCCCAGAAAGGGCAGAACCGATCGCGCAATCCTATCAATCCAGTAGGGCGGTGAGACTGTGTATGTGGTGGGGTTTCTTTCTCCCTTCCCATAATGGAATTTCTTCTTCTCAGCGCTGTGGTAACCAACGAACTCTGTTGTAATCAACTGCATAGGGGGAAAATGCCCACCATTTGGTCCACAACCGAGCAATGTTTGCCTACTCCACCACAGCTCAGGGTCACACGTTTCGAAAATGACACTGCTCGAGATCCTGAAGCTTAGCTGGGGAATTCCACCACAGTCTTCGTGTAGCCCTGACTTAGCTCTTTCCGATCGCCATCTAAACTAATCCCACAGCGGCCATCTTCTTGGTAAAAAATACGATTTTTGATAGTACCTCAAAAATGACCCAGCTGCCTTTCTGGGCACAGAACCAAGAAGCTTCTGGAAGCAAGGCAACCACTCATTGCGTGTGGTTGGCAACAAGTTGCCAATGAAGGTAACATATATATTAATGATCAAAATTGCTTCTCACTGGGATAAACTTAACTCGAAAAAAAATGTTCGAAGGTTTCACGAACTTTTGGGGCAACCTAATAATTAAACCCAGGGAAGTCCGGGTGACTTTATGTACCTCTTGCAAGACCTCCTCGAGAACTGGAAAGAAGTTGAGTGTTTCTGAATGAATCAAACGTGATTTCATCCATGTTTTAAGGTCGATTGAATTAGAATGCGGCAGTCATGTCATTGTGACAGTATCAAGCGGTCGCTCCGGAGTCCTACCAATAACAGTGAAATCTCCACGACGACTGCTTTTGGCCAAGCAGGTGATTTTACTCCAGAGGTCCTGTGGCAGCTATGCGCCTGGTTAAGGACCCCAGCTTTCGTTACAAGCCACAATGTCTCACAAAAAATCTTCCAGTGTGTGCAAAGAAAGAAAATGCAAATACGACCGTCCGTTGCGATTTATCAGATTGGTGCGCCCCATGTAGCATCCCTATCCTTCACACAAAATTTTCTCTGTAACTGAGATTGCCGAGGGGCATTATAGTTGCCACTTAGGTGCAGCCTAAAGATTTTCCCA
>MU966893.1:0-26157 GCA_036418165.1 Cooperia oncophora | reverse complement strand
GACAAAAATATATCAAAAGAAGCACAATAAAAATCTCTTTCTAATAGACAAAACTGTCTCCAAAAATCTTCTATAGTAGGAGAGAAAAAAATGGACAAGTTCAAAAAATTCAACGCGCATTCCTTTCCGGACAACCTAATATATCGTCTGGAAGTGACATCGAGCATTTTCAGGGTAATTGGCACCAAAATGATCAGCAGCATTTGGGAAACACAACTATCTAGTTTTTAATCACTTCTCACGCGATACAGTACGTTATTTGATTCCTGAATGATTTAATTCCCAACGATTACCCTCTGGTTACAATTATAGCGAGACTCGCTCGCTAACGAGTGTCCTCAGGTACTTCGATAGGAAGCACAGTTCAATTTTCGACTTTTTCAGTTTTTTAGGATGCCAGCCTACAGAAATCGACGAGCTGAGTCTAACAGTATAGGGTTCTATTGAGAAAAGCTCACACAAATTGAGTTATAGCAAAAAAAAAACGCGGATCTGCGTTTTTCGTTTTTTAAAATTACGGCGGGTATTGTACTTCCAAGCTATTCATCATATTCTATGGAGCCAATGTGAGCTTTCCAGGATCGTTGGCCATAAGTCAGATACTGTTCCTCAAGCCGATTCAAACCGGAAATCAAGGAAAGAGTGGTCAGTGACCATGATTTTCAGCTGAACCTTGCTGAAACCCTGTCATGAAAAGTATCAAAATGATCACGGAATCATGCTCTTTCTGAATATGCTGGTATTTATGGCTTTGTGGCACTTGGTTTGAAGTTCATAATTGGACTGGAGGGTTTACGACGCAGCCGTGTCTGCAGGTAACACCTTGGGTCACTGGAGACTCAAACGTCAATTTCCTTGGGAAAAACGTCAAAAAATTGAAGGAAAGTGGAAGCTCCATACATCGTTGGATTCGTCTTGTACAGGGCTATCGAATGGTCTGAATTTCAGATCATTTGGACCACTTCTACAGAAGTTATGGCAAAACGACGGTTTGCGACGGAAAAATCTGTCGCAAACCGTCGATTGACCAGAAATTAGGAGCGGTATTGTGATGTAACGACAACGCTTTGTCTTACTAACTCGGAGTTGCTCACTTATTTACCCATCTGTTGTAAACTTCAGTGTCGAGGGCTTCTGGTCTAGGTTCACCTTCCCACCTGAGCCGGATGTCATAATGTGGAGTATAATCGGGGGAATCCACCACCTTACCATGAAACTTTGAATGGAGACCTGGGTAGATCGCTGCAGTCTACAAGGTTATTTACAAACCAGTCGGCTCGCCGGCTAACGCCGGCGCGCCTCCTTCTGATACGGCCCGGCTGCGCCGGGCGAGCGCGGCTTCGCCGCGCGTATTTTCTTTCACATATTTCTAGACTCAACTGATATCCGCCTTTTGTTCTGTACTCCACTTTTTTCCGGTGTCTGAAGTACTCTTGAGCTATTTTACAGATTCTTCGTCTGACTCCGCCCACCTCGGAGCAGGCCCCGCCCACAATATGTATACCCCACATTTCTCAATCGGCGACCCTCTGCTGACCTGAATTCACTTTTTTCCGGTGTCTGGAGTGTTCTGGAACCGTTTTACAGACCAACATTTATGCAAAAAATGGATTCCTCTTCTGAAGAACTCGACCGGCTGCGACTCAAAGAAGTTGGACACCCAGAGTTGGACCTTTTTCGCGGTTTGTGAATTTTCTCTCGGCCAGGGAGTTCTGCATCGACCGGAACAGATGGTGCCAGGTCTGATCTGTGTGGCGGATGAGGCAGGACTTTCCAGCCCAATTCCTCAATTTTTTTCTAGAGTGATTTTCGCCACATGTGGATGAGCGTTGTCGTGGATAAATTTTGTCGACGTCGTTTCGACACTTTGAAGACGCAGTGCTGGATCCATGCGGTTCAATTGGTGTTTGCAGATGTCCGCCGTAACCGTCTGACCCGATTCCGGAACTTCAAAGTACATCAAACCTTTGCTATTCCACCAAACACGGAGCATCACCTTTTTGCCGCGTATATCAGGTTTCGGAGTCCGTTTTGGAGGGTCACTGGAGTCTAACCACTGTCCTTTTCTCGTTGCGTTATCGAAGCAGACCCTTTTCTCATTTGATGTAATAATAGAGTCGAAAAAACCGCTGTTCTTGGAGCGACGAAGAAGAATTCCGGCCATTGCCACTCGTGTTGCCTTGTTTGCGTCGCTCAGCTGGTGCGGCACCCGCTCTTCCCAACTTTTTTCCCCAAAAAGCAAAGTAGACATGGACAAAAGTGTCAGGGTATGGATAAGTCTCTGTATTGATCAGTCTCAGTAATTGCTTGTACAGACGTGGTTCACTGCTTCGCAGAAGGTTCGTTCTGAAAATTTTTTCACTTATTTAAATTTGAGTTTTCATCAAAATTTCAAAAATTTCGCATTTTAATTACAAACTCCTCCATTAATACTTGTTTTCTTAGTAACTCTCCATGATCCAACAGATCATGAAGAGTTGCTAAGAATCGTTCAACTGAATTCTTGTCCTTGAAGACAATCGCATGGTTTCACGATGTGCAGGAATATTAACTGTTCAACAGCTTTGGATTTCCGGGAATCGCAATAGTTCTGGGTTTACAAGTTATTCTGGGTACCTACTATTTCACACCATACACAAATACAATGTAATAGTTGCTTTCTCCATCGTTATCGTTTGCACGAAGGCCTCCATCCGATCGCAGCTGCCGACCTCGGCGGTACCTGCGCTTATTACCTTAGGACCTTTTTCGCACATCATCAACTGATTACGAGCCGAATGTGCTTGAGATTTTACAACTTGTTTGAATGGAGTGGGTCCCATACGAGGCTCGAATAAACTATTCTACAAAATGTTCGCCATGATTCTATTCGAAGTTCAGGGTGACAGTTGAGGATTTTTGAGCTCTTCAGGCCAGAGCCTTATACGGAATCAATTGCTTAAAGCAGTGGAGCCTAGAAAAATCTGCCGTATCGTTAGTTCTATTACGCAAGGTTTTTCAAGAAAACGAACATTAATTAATGATGGAGGAGTTTGTAATTCGAAGTACGAAATTTTTGAAATTTCGATGAAAATTCAAATTTGAACTAAGAGAAACATTTTCTAGAACGGCAGTCCTCATGAACCACCTGCGAAATAGTGAACAGAAGAGATCACTTGATGTAGGAAATTATTTAGACTGATCAATACAGTGCCCTGACACTTCGGTGGGATAACTACTTAGGAGGTCGATTGACCGCTGACAGGGCAGATAGCCGGGAAAACTGCGAAAGGTTGTAGAAAGTTCCATGAGGTGATTTTCATATGAATAGATAGCATTTTTCATGGGGATTTGAATGGTGTAACTTTGACTGGTATTTTCTTCCTTCGTAGAATTTTGCTTTGAAAATGAAGTCGCGAAGTTGGCATCGATAACAACAAACAGTCTAGAATATCCCACTGTTTTCCACCAAGTTGTTTAAAAGCACAGAACGTTCTGTAGGTGGCTTATGGAACATCTGGGCCACTCAGAGCGCCGGAAATCCTGTTTGAAAACGCTGAAAATCGAGCATTGTTCTAGTATCGCACGAAGTGCCCATTTCAAGTAGTTGAAAAAACCCTTCTTTTTGACTTCATTCTTGAAATTCGCGAACATTAGGGAAAACAGGGCTCCATACATTAGGCACGTTGTGCTCGTGTGGTCCGAATTGAACCACAGCTCGCAATTTTCCGGACTGAAAATGCTATTAGGTTGTCCGGAAAGGAATGCGCGTTCGAGCTTAAAAAATTTTTTTATTATAAAAACGAAATTAAACAAGATAAATTCAAAAGACAATCTCCATTAGTATCAATGACTTGTTGTACGCATCTTGCCAATCACCGCTACCGAAGATACGGCTGCATATGTGTACCCATATATGCATGCAGCATCACGGCCGCTTCATACCAATCCCTTTGCTTCATAATTTGCTCAGCAAATGAATGAATACGAGCGTCAGGAACGGTCGTCCGTTTGTGGGGGCGGGCGAGGAAGGCGTTTGGGACGGAATGTTGTTGCTCGATAGGGCGTTATAGGGGTACCCTCCTCGGAAAAGGCGCCACGGAGCGCCTGTCCGAGGTCACGGAATTCTGTTAAGCCAGTCGTATAAATCCTACATCTGTATAGCGATTTATCGTGCCAACTGCCTAATTCCCAGTAATCCCACTACGGAAAGGAACGAAGAACTAACGAATTAAGAAAAAAACGAAAAAACAAAAAAAAAACAAAAAAAACGAAAAAACAAAAAAAAAGGACACAGGAACAGCCGCAATCAGCTGGAAAACGGCCGAGGAATCGATTGGAAGGGATTCTGGGCAGGACCAGCCGTGCAAGGTGGTTGCAAGGTGGTTGGATTGGAGCGCGTTTTCAGGAAAACAGGGTGTCTTTGGAGGGTAATAACTTCCTTGAATGCAGACCGTTGGGAAAGTGGAAAACACAGTCGTGAAGAAAAAGAGTTGAGCTTCCCAAAACATACTGAAATGTTCATAAAGGTCGCCAAATTCATAGAGAAATTCGCGTTGGGGATTTATTGGGGAGTGCACTTTTTGGATAGTTTGCAGTGCGAATTGTACAGGTTTGAACCAAGATATTTCCCTTGAACCTCAATAGTTTGGAAATCTGAAACCAGTGTCGAATTCTAGAAGATTTTCTCTTTCCAAAAACTACTTAAACTGTTTCTGAAGTTTCCGGGATTCATGAGATAATTGCGTTGGGGATTTATTAGGGAGCACTTCGAGCTGCTCGAAAAATCCGTTTTCTGTGTACCGTTTCAAGCGAGCGTATTCGGATATCATGTGTTTACAGGATTCAGGGAGTTCCATGGCCAACCTACGCACTTGTTTACAGTGTTGTCCGTTGCGGATGATGGGGCGTGTCCGTGTCCGACGCCGCCAGATCTGTGCTCCGCCAATTGCTGACTCTGATAAAGGAGACCAACTGCTGGAAAACGTCTACGAACGGATACGAACGATATGGTAGTCCTGTCGTTTGTCGTAAGAAAAAAAACAGGTTGGCTCAGCGCCAAGCGCGATCGCGGACACGCCCCATCATCCGCAGCGAACCAGAGTATGAGTTGTACTGTTTAGCCATATACCTACTTACGAGATGATGTCGACTTATTAATATTTCCAGTTAATTTCTGATTAGTTTAATCAAAGAAAGTTTTGTACTATTTTTTACATATCCGGATTCTCTACAAAGCAAGTTCGCTACACAGGACTCAGCACACTGACACCTTTGCGCTGCTCGTTACTGGCTACCGCACTCATTACGACCCCCCCCCTCTCCCAGCGGCCAAATACGAGCCCCCAACAATGATATGCCCTGGGACCGTTCCTGACGCTCTAATCGATTCATTTGCTAAGCAAATTATGAAGCGAAGGGATTGGTATGAAGCGGCCGTGATGCTGCATGGATATATGAGTACACATATGCAGCCGTACCTTCGGTAGCGGTTATTGGCAAGATGCCTACGGGAAACTCGTCCAAAATTGATTTTGAACACATTGAGAACGGAGGCTCTTTCTTCGCAGGATTTTGACCGTTTCACTCCGTTCTTTCGCCATTTCCCCACTATATAGCGCCCTACTAGCATTTTAGGCGAAGCCAAATCATCTTCAACTGCCTTCAAGTAATTCCCCTAAGAAGAACAAAAGCAGGAAGAGTCTCCAGGAACACCATAAACAAAATCGTTCCCTGACAGTCACACCGTCTGCAGTCTCTGTGCAATCCTGGCTCACAAATCGCTTTTTCGCATCTCCCAGCAGTGAATAACATTCAATATAAAAAAAATGAAAAACAACAGAAACACCGAGGAAATTCTCGTAACTAGAAAACCTTTCAAAAGCTCTGCTTACGAATTTAGGATTACGGTAGCGTGCATCTTTTAGTGCAGTCGAGCTTTTGCACCAAAATTGCATCACTGGTGATTTTTACGCGTTTTACCTTGCGAGATGGGTTGCAGTTGACTGTATGTGCTCCTAATGAATAAAATGTGATAAAGGAGAGCAGAATTATTTATGGGCACGAGCGCGGTCAGCAAAAAGACATGCAGTTCCGATTAATGCCCGCCGCCCCAACAAAGAACAACTGAGCGGCCCTGCGTCAGATGTGGAGAGGACATCTAGCAAGGTGGGCGGTCCAACTGAGCGGGCATTAGAACTAGAATTTTCGGCGGCTATAGCACCTTCCTCCCTCGCTGTGGAGTCGCGAAAGTGGACAGTCTCTTAGCTGGGGGGGGGGAGGACTACTTGCACAAGGAAGGACGACCACGAATCACTTGAGTGCGGAGGCTATCTTTAAAACTCGGTTTTTTTCGTGAACGGTAATGGTTTGAGACCCTACTGAAGTACCGGCTTCTTCAAGTAAGTTACTCTTTTAAACATTGTTTCGAGTCATATGCCCTATTTTTTTGGAGAGGAGGGGGGGGGGTTTGGAAGCACATTCATCAGCTTCCTCACAGAGATGCATGTGACAATGACGGGAAAGTCTCTAAACACAGCAACTATTTTTGCAGCCTGCTTGCATACTTTTCTCGTCTAATTGATTTTGAAACAATTTTTTGTACAACAGAGATCGTTTACATGGATTATTCCAGTTGAAAATACGCAAAGGGAACTTAGAAAACAATATTCCCAACTTACGATACAAAAATGCGCTTTATATTCTTGTGCGCTTTATAGCACAGAATACGAGGGCGATTACTCCTGAAAATCTTAAGTTCATTTTTCTCATTTGCTTATGCGGAGATTCTTCATTACTGCGACGATTTTCTCTTCGTTTCTCTATTCCACTGTTTAAACTAAAATGAAGGCATAGGAAGCTCTCTTAGCCGGCTTTTTTTTGCCTTGCTTCAGCCCACTTACGTAGAATTCACCTCGAGATTTAACCTCGAGATTAAAAAAATCCACGCTAAAGGAGGCGAAACAAACAACAAAGAACACACCCCTAAGACTTTCATAACTGCCTATCGTTCTCCTGACGCGCTTGTTATGATGGAGCTTTACTTGAACTGGTTGAGAAGCTTACACATCAATAAGTTGTGGTTCTTGGTGTCTTCAAGCCACGGTTGACTGGGAAAATTCCATTCCTTCAGGTTGGAGTGGAATTAATCCTTGACTTCTTCCGTAATTGGGCTGAAGCAAGGGGTCTACCAGGCAACTCACGAAGACCGTATACTTGACGTTATTTTGACTTGCACTTCTGCGATAACTACAATACCGCTCATAATTTGTGATCAATCGACGGTTTGCAACAGATTTTTCCGTCGCAAACCATCGTTTTGCCCTATACTGTTAGACTCAGCTCGTCGATTTCTGTAGGCTGGCATCCTAAAAACTGAAAAAGAATTGGACTGTGCTCCCTATCGAATCACTTGAGAACACTCGTTAGCGAGCCAACCTCGGTATAATTTTAACCAGAGGTTATGCGTTTTGTGTCTCGTGAGAAGTAATTAAAAACTAGATAGTTGTGTTTCCCAAATGCTGCTGATCATTTTGGTGCCAATTTTCCTGAAAATTGAGGGGTTTCGCTCGATGTCACTTCCGGACGATATAGCCTTTTCAGTCCGGAAAATCTCGAGCTGTGGTTCAGTTCGGACCACACGAGCACAACGTGCCTAATGTATGGAGCCCTGTTTTCCCTAATGTTCGCGAATTTCAAGAATGAAGTCAAAAAGAAGGGTTTTTTCAACTACTTGAAATGGGCACTTCGTGCGATACTAGAACAAATGCTCGATTTTCAGCGTTTTCAAACAGGATTTCCGCGCTCTGAGTGGCTCCACGAGTTCCATAGGGAAGCTTTATACAGTACGTCCTGTGCTTTCAAACAATTTAGGGGAAAACAGCGGCATATTTTAGGCTGGCAGTTGTTATCGGGTGCCAACTTCAAGACCATTTCAAAGCAAAATTTACGTGTTCTCCATAGGGAGAAAATCCCATTAAAAATATACCATTGAAACCCATGAAAAATGCTATCAATCGTCATCAAATGTCAGTCGACCTCCCAACCGAAGGCAGTTGGCACGATGGTTTCCCACTCGGCTTAAAATGCTGCGCTATAAAGTGGGGAAAAGGCGAAAGAATGGAGTGAAACGGATAAAATCCAACGAAGAAAAAGCCTCCGTTCTCAGTGACTTAAAAGTCGATTTGGGACGAGTTTCCCGTACGTGGGTTGGATACCCTCCCCACCCCTAAAAAACAAACAGTGAAGAAAGGATTTTTTTTTCCTAGCTTTGTTTTTTTAAGCTCGAGTAAGCATACCTATATGACGGCTCTAAGTTGTAAAGGCATAAAGTGATACCACTCAAAGTTTGGAGGAATACCTGTCAACTTTTGTGAAGCAATGAATACGAGGATGTGAAATAGCGAATGTGCTGATCCTCTCCCCCCCCCCCCACCCTACAAAGCCTAAGGTCGCATTCATGCTTGGCAACTTTTAAAAAAAAGAACGAATACTGTGCAGGAACAACGTAGTAGCGAAATCTAAGAAAGCGGAATTGGGAGAAATACAGGTGATCCAAAATGGCGAACAACGTCTTGATACAGATTAATTGCTTCCGACCACTGGGAGAGAATCTCATTAGAAAGTGTGCGAGGCTTAACTTAGTTTGTGTGTATTCGGTATATTTTCAACATGCCCTCAGCCCCCATCCCAAAGTTGACGGCGTTTAAGAGTTTTGTTGACAACGTTTTCAAAAGATTACGTCCGTGACACCACTCAGCTAAATATAGGCCCCGCCCATTGTGGGCGGAGCCTGTTCTCCTATTGGTCCGTCCGACAAACACACAGACAACTTCTGCTTTATATATAGGGTATGATTGGTCCGTCCGACAAACACACAGACAACTTCTGCTTTATATATAGAGTATGATGATTATATATTACCAATATATTTGTCGTTTAAATACGTATCATATAAAGTGCTTGGCGTCCTTTTGTTGTGTGGCAATATCGTGGTGTGGTCGTATACATACTATACCTACATATCTCTCTCAATAGTTGGCTACGACTTAATATAGTTCCGGTGATTTATAACGAATAATATGCAACGAGTTCCTTGAAATGGAATCTGTAGCATATAACCTAAATTAGGCACAACTCCCCCCTTTCTTATTCGGCTCCTGTTGCCTATAATTTCGTCATATCAGGAAAGGTCTACAGGTCACTCTAGCATTCGCAATGTGACGTGCACCGAGTACGCATCCTGGGACACTGTGCACAAACCTTCCTCCTAAATTTGCAAAACGGTTCTTCGAACGGAGTCCTCGAGGGTTTTCTCCCCGCCTGGTCGTTTCACTTTCTATCGTAAGGAAGTGTGAAAGCGTCTTCACACAGATGTGGAAGTCTAGGATGTTATGTGGTGGCAGAGCGCCACAGATAGCGAGCGGGTTTCATAGACAAAAGTGATTGGATCGATCCCTCGCGAGGAAGCCTCCCTTTGCATTTTTCATGAGCATGGCCCACAAAGCCCCTTACATCTGTGTTCTCCTGCAAAACTGCAAGATAATCTGCGATCAGTTTTTCCCTTTGGACACCCAGGGTTTTCGCATCGAATAGGTGTGATAGAAATGTTCAGCTGGTCCAACTGCCCCCATAAGCAAGTTTCCAGCCAAATCGCAGTTTTGACCCTACCTGGGAAATGTGGGATACTTCGTCGGTGAATAGCAGCAGGTCGGAGCTCAGCTACAGCTGACGACTTCTCATTTGATGGGATTCCCTCCCGGTCAAGAAAAATGAAGAATTCTATGTTAACACGTGGGCCAGACGCTGCTCTTTGCGAGAGGACATGACTGAAGAGTTGAGTTAGCTCGAAGACTAGTCACGGGTGATAAGCCCAGTCCTGGTATAGCTTGTGGCTACCATTCAGCCATTACTAACCCAACCCTTTTTTTAGAGGTTGAGTCACACCCCAGATACCGTCAGAAGAGTGCCGTCGCTAGAGGGTATTTGACTCCCAGGACACAAATATGATAGTGGCTTTGCGCGAAGAGTGTGAAGTAGAAGAGCGCTACACGTGCCAACGCTTCCGCGCCAGCACTCCTTAAAGAAAGAGAAACAGTGGGGGTAACCTCTACTCCGTTCAGAGAATCGTCTCGCGAATTCTTGAGGTAGATTTAAGTTTATCGCCTCAAGACGCATACAATGTGCACCTCATTGTAAGACCTTCACTGGTTAGAATTTAAAATTTAGTATTAATTTGTTCCTCGGGAGCCATGTGCGAGATGCAGCTCATACAAGTACAATGATGGAAACAACGAACAGCGATGATAATTAATTAATAAAAAAACCTCAAGTTCCATGTCTTACTAGCCGAGAACGCCTTTAAGAAATAGGACGAGGAGATTGAACAACACCACTCTTCGGAGCATTTTCCCCACTAATGATCGAGTCCATCCCTTAGCACTGCCAAAGTCTCACTTGGAAGAGGGCTCTATTTTTTTGTGATGGCTTCCTAATGCAGTGCCAAAAACTACAAGGAAGACAACCATTTTTGAGAAACTGCACTTAGGAACACGCGCTACTCCGATTTACGGGACATTCTGCAAAAATAGGTGAAGTGCTTTTCACAAAATGAGAAAACTACATTTTGCAGTGAGCAGTAGGAGAACTACACCGGAAGTTCTTCTTTTTCAGGTTAGGAATCGATCTTGACTACCTGACTCACAGTCCCCTTTTTGCAGCTTACGGTTCTAGACACCGTCCGCCGTCCAACATTCAGAAGTCGAAGACGGCGTGAAGGTGATACTCGCAATATTCCGCATTGTATAGGTGTTGACTGAACGGCAGCGAAACGGCTCGGCATATCTACAAGACTTTACAGCATGGTGAACTACACCGAGCCGAAATTCCGAACAACGTCCCCGTTGTAAGGGATTCAGTAACCTACTAGAATATCATGCACAATTTCTGAAAAGTCCCACCCTTAAATGATCGACATATGAAGGAAAACATCTTTAGGTAATCATGTTCTTACAGATTTCCATGTTACGTCCCTGGACGCTTTACGGTTTGCAGTCTCAATCCTATCAAGGATGTTTCGTCATGATCTGCATACGACGCAGTTCGATGTGTGCATGACCATTCAAAGACAGTTTCCGCGTTCAAGTACATGGATAGTTGCTGCTACTCAATTATGCCATTAGCTATTAGAGGCAGTTGGCACGATAAATCCCCCAAGACGAGTAGGATTAATACGCCTGGCAGGACGGAATTCCGCGACCCTGAGCAGGCGCTGCATAATGCCTTTTCCAAGGAAGGTGCCCTTATAAGGGCCCTATCAAGCCACAACATTCCGACCCAACGCCCGCCACGCCCGCCCCGCAAATCTACGGCCTTTTAGGGCACAGCATTAGTTGACTTCCCGGCACATGAAAATTTTCTTTCTGCAATTCCAGACTATTGCCGTTTCACCTTTGGTATATACCCCCTTAGTGGATGGTTGTGAAGTTTTCGTAAAGGCGAGGGGTGGAATGTCGGTACTCGATTTTTTTCGTGAGTCCATTTCAAGTATGCCTCCTTCAATTCAACCTCGACCCACTTCTTATTCCACGGTTTGCCGCTGCTCGGGTGGTTCGGGTCCGACTCGAAATTTTTACTGCGGTTCTACTGCAGGCTGCCGTGCTCTTCCCAACGCCCAGTTCGGGTGTGCCTCCTTCTGCTTATCTACCTGCTTACTCTTTACTCAAGCCCGTTTTCCCGCTGCCCGGGCAGTTCCGGGTCCGAATTTTGAAGATTTCAATTCGGCCCCGCCCGTCCGAACAAACGCCCCGCTCACTTCGGGTATGCCCCCACGCCCATTGTGGGGTAGTCTAACGTGGTGCATAGAGAATGATCGTGTCCCCCCCGGTCCCAGTGATCATCGGCGAGGTATTGTTTAACGATATTTTTGTCTTTGCACTGTCGGTGTACGTTCATCGACGAATCTGAAGAGTGCGGCAAGAGTCAGAATAATGTTCTCTCTGATTCTTCCGCAAAAAAACACACAGCGTTAGCTATTCATCGAGATTGCGAATGAATCCTCTGGAGAAGTGGCGTAGCCGACACTGTGGTTCACTCTCCAGGTTATCCATCCTCATTCTGTAATCCTTGCTTCAATTGTCTGGCTTGCCGTAGTTGTTGCTGTAGGTCCTCTATTTCACCCTCATCGGTGGAGGAGAAGGACTGGGTGTGTACTCTTGGACGTCACTTCGGTGTTCGTCGTTGCTGGTTCTGTCGTCTGCGTCATCATCGTCATTTTCGTCATCATCGTCATTTTCGGCTTCATCAACCATCACGAGGTTATCCTCTGGCTTCAGGACCGCTTCGCCCACTTCGTCTATGGGTTCGAAGAATTGGGCGTTCCTGTTCGATCACTATTTCTCTTGTTCCTCGTGGACCGGCATTTGGTCTTCATGTTCAACGTTCTGATTCTGATGTATTCCCTCGACTTCCTCTTCAGCGTCGAAGTTCGGGACTGGCTCTTCGTTGGCGTCGGAGTTACTTGCCATAGCCGACTCCGCTACTTCTTCTTCGTCTACTTGGACATTTCGGACAGGGGAACCCTCCAAGTCTTGTTGAATCTTGTTGAACCGTACCGATTTCAGCGACGCCGTCTTGTGCAGTTTCTTTCGCGGTGGAATCATTATGAAGGAGGAGGAGTATGAGGTGTCGAAGTGACCGCAATTCTTGGAGTACTCCATTGCGGAAGTGATTTTTTTCTTGGAGACCCTCCTCCATCAATGCGTCTCCGTATTCACGCAAGTTGGTGCTGTGCTCTCTCAGTATATCGAAAGTGTCAGAAATCGCCTTGTCCAATTTCGTGTAGTCAACTAGCAACGGTTTCCGTCATCGTCTTCTTGCTGCCTTTCAATGATGGTCTTCCATACTTCCGGTTCGATCTTATGTGTTGCGATGAGGAGCCCAGGGAGAGAACCCAAAGCGTTGCCAGCTAAGACCGTGTAAGCTGAAGATCAAGCCTGACTCTTATTTCTTGTTATTTCTATTCTTCTACTATAGTATATTCTTTCTATTAGCATTATAGCCTTCCACAAAGTATCTACTTCTCAACCAATATGATATTTCGTTGAATGTTCCAACAGATCTCGACAAAAGCCAAAATCGTCGACACATCTGTATAATCCTGGCATACAGCTCTTCTGGTTCTGGAAGAGAAGGAAGAGCATTCCGTAAAGCGTTGTAGTCAGCTTGCAGGCGTCTATAGTCCGTCATCTATAAGTGGACTTTCACTACAGGTGTAACTACATTATTGCAGAGGAAGTGGTGCCTTTTTGTCTACTATCTATATTTTTCCTATCGTGCTATGAGTAAGCGTCTAAACAACTCTAAAAGGAAAAAGAAGAAGAGGGCTTCTCGTTTCAATAAGTTTTTTCATGAGTATGGAACGGTATGCTATGTTCCTGTCGTCGGAGAAGTCGAATCTTGTGGAGTGTCCAAGTTATGGTTCGTATTGGGCAGCTGAAGAGCATGAAAACAAGGTTAATCAGCAAGCGCCCTATACGAAGCCCTATTGTCGGTAAATAGAGATAGGACAGCAGCAAAGCTAGTCCTAGTACCACTATGCCAATTAGTAGCGTTTTATACCAGCCAAAGATGACATCTGCTACATGGCTGAAATCCGGCCACTGGAAGCTGTTATAGGTCGTACTGTTCCCTTCAAGCATGGCTGCAAAGGCCATGGAATTGTGCCGGTGTACTTGAGAACTCCCGCGAGCACGAAGTGGTTGGTAACGGATCCACATGATATCGAACAGTTAAGGAACTGTCGAGCGGAATCGAAGTTGAATCGTAACAGAGATTCTGGTGACTGTTGTGAACATGGTACGACAAACGACTCTTGGTCGCAAAGAATCTCACCCAGTGTATCGTTATCCGACGTGCATCGTATCTTTGCTTGTGCTCCTTGTGAACAGCGATAGCATCCGTGAAGCTCTGCATTTTCTACGGAGCATTGGTCGTTGTAAATCAGCAAGGATATGGTGTCTAGGGTGGAGTGAAAGTTTATGGATAAGTCAGCTGATACCATATCAGGTATCCAACCATGTTCTTCTTGGTCGTTTCGAGCTCCCAGGTGGCAGTTTTATCGGGAGCTTTGCCTCGAGATGGTTGAACTCTGGTGGGACATTCACATACGACTTCGTTCTCGGCAGCCGCGCAGCGACGGTCGTCTGCTAGCGAGCAATTCGTTTTGAGAGCGTCTAGCTCGGAAGAACAAATGAGGTTTGGTATTTTGTCGTTCTCGCCATATCGATGTCTCGTGTTCATTAGTTATAAAGTGACTGTGGAGTAACGGTGTCGGGGGAGGCTTATGGAGGTCAAGGTGAGCCGTATTGATGGGAGCTCTACTGGTATATTCGGCTTCACCATGAGCTCATGCTGCTGTTGTCCCCTCTCATGACGGAAATTTTCTAGCGTGAGAGTCAGCTTCACTTGCTGTGACCATCGTATACAGCGGAACACTTCGTAAACCGTGGATGTTGTCGGAGCTGCATAAATCCTGTAAAACAAGCAACCTGAACTGAGGTAGAAACAGTCGCAGCCAAAACCACCACATGATTCGAAACAACCTGTGCGGCCTGGAAAACGATTAGCTGTTCCCAGTTCAGGAATGAGAGACGAACTGTTAACATCGGCGCACTTCTGTCCGGTGCAGGATCCCATGTGCGGACAACGTTTGCTATCTAGGACTCTGAGGATGCTAGGACGTGTGAAATATAGCGTCTCTCGTTCACAAGTGAGGTATAAACCTTCTCATCGTACTCGCACGATGGAGACGAGTGATGAATTATATAGCATGCTTCTCTTCTAAAGATATTGAGTTTCAAAAGTTTAGTAGTTGTCACATTGCACGTTTGACCTTCCTTGGATAGGGAGCCACACAGTTGATTGGTGTTCCAAATACATCAACTTGCTGGCAGGCTATTGCTTCTCGATGTGATATTGCGACAAGGCAAATTGCTACTGCTAATGCCATCTAAATGCGAACGCGTCGAGTGCCCCTGTGTCTCTTGGTTGCATGTCGCAAAAGCCTTAAAGCACAGCGTCCAATTCGATACAGGATCCACGCGAGAACCAGGTATGTTCCATAAAGTAGAAAGGCGTATCGGCTTTCCTACGGTGATTGCAACATAAGAGTAGAAGGAAACATCCTGCTACTATGAGGTAGATGGTAGCTATGATGATGGATATTGCTCCTACTGGCCAGCATTCTGGATTGAAATTTGCGCGCAGAGCCAACACTCGATATTTTCGCAAAAATCTAGTGCTCCTACAAACTGTCTCCATCTTAGTTAACTCTCCTTTCATTATCCATTTAAGGGTGATCCGATAGTCTTGAAGTGTGTATTCAGGTGGAAATGTGGCTAATACTGATCGTTTGTAGGTGACGTAACTTTTGCAAAGGTTATCCGTGCAGTCTCAAACGTGATGTTGGCTTTAGAAGTTGAGACTAAGACTCTTTTTTTGGTGCAGGACATCTGCATAACTGGTGCTTGAGACGCTGTACCGGCTCTTATCAGGCTGATCAACTTTAGGTAGAGCCATTTCCGGGTAGTGGTGTTGCATGATGGAAGAAAAAGTGCTGATGTTACAGCCTGGTTATTGGATCGTGTCTTGCTCGGCCGCAGATTATAGCGACGTGTTTCCATCGCCTGTGGTTCCTCGGCTGGTGGAGCATCTGTTCTGTCTGTCGCCTCTTGTTCTGCAGGCTCGGGTGGCATGTTCTTTTTGTTCTCCTTGAGGTCTGTACTGAAACGTTGAACCTCCGGTGGTACTAGAAGATTCACTGGTCTTTCGAATTTTCCTTTTTGAAGATGTTACTAGTTCCGCTTCGCGAATCTCACCATCCTTGCTTTGCCGCAAGTTGGCTTATCCTTGCCATTTTCCATTCGTTACGTGGCAGGACGGGATCGCTGACGAGCACCACATCACCAATTGAGGGGGTGAGTTGACCCTGGCGTCGATGCGATGGTGAGCGCTTGTGCGTTTCGCGGAGGCTGACCAAGTATTCGCTGGTGCCGATGATTCCCAGAAACGCTCTGTAGCTTGGCATGAAGTCTGTAAAGCTTCCATCACCTCGCGGCGTGTTTGCAGAGCTCGAATATCTTGTGGCGGCAAGTAATCAGGGTCGTCCTAAGAAGTGTCCAGCATGTGCTCCATTGGTAATGTGACGATAATGTCCTTTGGTATGAAGTCAACAGGTCGAATGGAACTAAGGTCCTCGTGTGTATCACCTTGATAGGTAAGTGGTCTAGAGTTGAGACATGCTTCTGCTACCGCAAGTATGGTGTGCAAATGATCTCCTGTACGGTAGTGCGCGCCACGAAGTGCCTTGTAAAGCGCCTGCTTCACCGATTTTATCAGTCGTTCATAAAATCCGCCATGCCAAGGGGCATAGGGAGTAATATGATTCCACTGAATTTCCTTACCAGTGGTTACTCGCCGAACATCCTCATGAGGGAACTCTGGAGAAGTTCCATCTGCAAGGATGTTTGCACCTAATATGAAGGTAGGCGCATTATCACAGGTGATTGAAGAAGGAACCCCTCTACGTGCTATGAACCGCCGTAAGGCGTTTATAAAGTCTTCCGTTCCCATACTATCAACCATTTCCAGGTGAATCAGACGTGTCACCGTACATGTGAGAATACATCCATATGATTTCTTCTCGTGTCCCGTGGAAGCGGAGCTTGGTAAATCAAAAAAGTCTAGCCCCACATGTTGAAAAGGGTGGCTGCGTAGGACTCCATAGTGTGTTCCACTCCCTGATGGTAGGTGCCATGTGCTTCGCTGATGATTAGTCTAGCAAGCGGTGTGTTGGGAGCTATGAAGATTGGACTTTTTGCTCCTTCAGTCAGCGATGCATTTCCTAGGCGTGTTTTAGAGCGCCAAGTATGTTCTTCATCTTGGAACAGCCGCAAGGTATTCTCCATGGATTTCCGGTATCTGTGGGTCACGTAAATAGCCTGGTGATTATGGATAAGTGCCATTCTCGCACTGCACATGTGTGATCCGTTGACTGTAGCGAGGTTGTCTGGAGTCTCTCGGAGTGGTCTCACCTTATCCATAATCTCGTCTATCCTCGCTTGAGAGAGCGGTCTTAAAAGCTTCTTGAGGAAGACGAGTACTACATATTACTGTTACACGCTTTGCTCGCGAGAGCGTACTAATCCGTGTAAGATCAATTAAAGGTGTAACAGTACTTGTGACCTCCTCCGATTCTAAAGCGGAGATCAGAGATTCGTCGTGGTCATCGTTGGTGTTATCGTCCTCGTAAGAGGAGTACCTTGGGTGGGCCCACTGATCCTACCGGTTCATGTAAGAACGTTGGACCAGTCCACCAAATGTGGTTCTGCAGCTGGTCTTTGCTCAGGCCTCGAGTACCTGCATCTGCCGGGTTTTCCTTTGTTGTGACGTACCGGAATTCGACCACAGTCTTCCTCGCGGAAAGCGTCTACGGTTCTTCGTATTTCCCTCAAACGATTGCTGACTAGGCGTCCTAATTTGGCGTTATGAACTGATGAACTAAGCCAACTTAGTACGATCTGTGAATCGGAAAAAACGAAGATTCGTGGTAGTCTTCCTGATGAACGAGATTTGATTGCCTGCCATACCGACATTATTAATCGACACGCCAGCGTAAGGGCGTTGATTTCCAACTTCGGTATTGTCGCTTTGGAGTGCACCGAAGGTGAAGGTGACTTACATTTTCCCATTGCCAGAGCAGAGCGTGTTCGATTGAAAACGTAGGCGCTCGCTGCTGGCTATTGCACTTGCGTCAGCGAATACAGCCAGATCGTAGCCCTCGAACTTACACAAAAACTGCCTTGGAAAAGATGTTCATATCCATCTAGATTTTGCGCGATAATAGCCCAATCGTTGTATAGGTTGGTAGGAAGTCTCTCGTCCCATCCGAATCCATGTTTCCACAGCTTTTGTTGGAAGCATTTCGCTACCGTAAGGAGTGGAACGAGCCATCCCATGGGGTCATATGTGGAAGCAATTCTTCGGGCTACGAATCTTTTTGTGAGCGTCTCGTCTAGCGGATACTTGCAGCGTATGGTGAGCATGTCTTTTCGGGCGTCCCAAAATATTCGAGAACCTTTTGAGTTGTGTTCTGGGCCCATTTTCGCTTGGTATTGTATCGATTAGTGTCAAGTCGTTGGAGAGAAACTGCCGTAGATTCATCCCATGTCCTCGAAGATTTGGCATGCCTTTGCCGCTTTTTGCCTAATATCTTTAGAAGAGTCCGCTGCCAGCATGAGGTTATCTACATACGAGTTTTCACGAACCTCCTCAGCAAATCTCTCATCTTCTACTGTTGAGCGCAAATGGTGGTGTACTGTTGCACCCAAAAGGAACGGTGATGTGTTGATGCCGAACGTGACCCGCGTGAAACGGAAAGTGATGATGTTATTGTCATCCACTGGAGCGTTCACATCTTTTACCCAGAAAAATCTCGTGGCATCTCGGTCAAGCTCATGCAGTCGGATTTGCAGGAAAGCTTTTTCGACGTCTGCTATGACTGCATAAGGTGAAGTCCGGAACCGTAAAAGCATTGCATAGAGATCCGGTAGGATCAACGGTCCCTCGGTGTAAAACATCGTTCAGGGATGGTTGATCCTTAAAATGAGCGGATGCGTCAAAAACGATGCGCAGCTTCGTAGTTTCCTTTTGTAGAGTAACCACGGGTTGATGAGGAATGTAGTGCAAGTACGTTGCCCTCTGGTGTCTTGTCATTGAGAATTTCCTCGATAATTCCTTGTTCTTTCTGGTCTCGCATGGTGTTATCATGCTGCAACAGTATATCTGTTTGCTGTCTCAGCTTGTTAAGTTCGCTGCATAGCCGTTTAAGGGCCATGGACTCTGTTAGAGGGTAGTGGATCGTGACCCTCTTTATATGGTAAGCGAACATAGTAGCCATCATCTCGTCTCTCAACCGTTTGATTGAAGAACTCGAGAACTTTCCCAATGATGGCTTCCTTTCCTGCGTCCTTTGTTCCGATGAATTCGCACACTCCTGATGAGTCCATGGTCCATTGTCCCAACGTTCCAGACCTCCGTCGAAATTTGTCAGGGTGTTAATTGTTGCTACGGTTGCAACCTTGCTTGGATTGCTCTGCGAGACTCCTTTGCTTTTCTGTAAGCAGGTAACCGAGCTTCGAAGGAATGAGCTGGAACCCTGAGGGAAGGGTATATTGAGGACAAGCACTTGCAAAAATGTCCAAAGCTGATCGCATCCCAACAGGATCTGTGGTGCGCTAGGTGAATCGTGCAGCGCCGTTGAGAGTACGATATTGTTGCGTGTAAGAAACGCCATATCTTCTTTGCCAGGCTGGTTGTCGAACCTGCTCCTGTGAGTACCTTGGTGGTGTACAGCTTCAACGGGTGTCTTTTGCTCTGCTGGTCCCAGATGTCTACTGTAGTGACGTTACACTCAGTGGTCTTCGGCGTCTCCTCGCCGAATGTACGAATCACTAACGTGCGTGTCGTCGAACAGTCCAGATGCTATTGCTGCGCTAACTTTTCACTTATGAAGGATTGGTCCGCACCGGTATCGAGAAGTATGTTCACTTTTTTCTGCCGGTAGCCACCTGCGTCCCCAACCTTCGCAGAACCTGTGAGTAGCCACACACTTTCCTTGTGGGCCTCCCTGTTACCCGCACTCTGCAACACTACCGTTTCTTGCAGGGCTTCGGGCTCGACAAACTGTGAGTGCGCCTCTTCCTCGTTAGTAATCTGGACTGGGTTAGCTCTCGTTTCCATTCTTTTCCCTTGAGCAGCACGCTGCCGAATATCTGGCGTTTTGACCGGAGCTTTATGTCCAGGTCTCTTGGGAGAGACCTCTTTTGTACCATCTGACGCATTTTTACAGGCAGTCTTCTTTTCTTTCGTACGTTGTGGACACAAGGTGTGATGGTGTCGTTGCCCCTGGCACATGCGACATCCTTGACTGACCAGGTTTCCCACAGTTGAGGCAGAGCTAGCGTGCCAGCATAAGATCGCGACGGCCTACTATAGTGGCGTATCGGGTGCACACTGACGACTTATGAAATTGTGAGGCACAAAACATACATCCGAATGTCTTGGAGATTTGCTTCGGAACATCTCTAGGCCGTGTAGGTGCGTCGTTGTCCCTGGTATCCCTCGCTGTCATGTCATTGATACGTTCTTGTGTGTTGATCGGCTGATCAAGGAGTTTTATGTCGTCCTGCATAGTCCATTCTGCTTCGCTGGTGTTCTTGGAGAGAAATGTCGTGAGTACTGTCCGTTGAAGAGATGTATTGAACTTGGAACTTTACGAACGAGATACGAGCCGTTGAGATTCACCTGTTCCTTCTCCAGTTGTGATATTGTGGGAATGAGATATTCAACAGGCGCCTTTGGGAGCGAATCCCCGGACTATCTGCTTTTGCGCTTTCTAGACGCTGTAAGGTGTCTATCAATTTGGAGCTGTCTCCGTACTTCGTCTGTTAAAGGTTTATGGTGTCTACATAATTATCATCGGTGACAGCATAGCGTTTGTTTACATCCCTGGCTTCTCCTTGAAGCGAATGAAGCAGATAGTTGAATGTTTGCAGATTTGTCAACGGTTGGTCATGAACGTTAGGGCAAAAAATCCTCCAAAAGTTTTTGAACTCCCATACCTTTCCTGAGAATCTCGGGATCGGTATTGGTGGCAGTCTTGGTTGCGCTGGTTGAAGAATCCCTATACCTTTTTGTGCCAGCGCGAGGTTTATTGGTGGTGAATTCATTGCGTCCCCTCCGATGCTTTGATGGCCGCGTGCTGACCGTAGTCGTGCGGTCAGCTGAATCGATAGTCTATTTGCGCGATCAATTGCACTGTGAGCGGTGTCAATGTACTGGGCCACCTGTTTTTCTTGCTCTTCGTCCAAGGCATCCCAACGCGTCGACAGTGGTGGTAAACAAGCTGAGTGTACTGTAGACTAAATCGGAGGTGTCTCGAAGCTCATACACAAAAGCCTGTTTTCCTCGAAGTTACTGAGGTCGCGAGAAGTTGGGACGTTAGGGTCTATTATGGGATTCAAACTAGTCTTTCAAATGCTTAAGGTTGTTACAATAACGCGTCAATAACCCTTTCTGTGACGTAATGCAGAGGGTCCTGCTGACGACATAATGACAGCGTGAAAAAGCACACTCCTTCAGCAAAGTAAACGAATGAAAAGCGTCGCGTATTTTCTAAATTTCGAGACTATCCGCGACAAGGTTCTGATAGAAAGCGTCACGTAGTCTCGGCTCCAAAATGCTTCGCGACAATCGGAAAATGATTTCCTTCAGATAGATAAGTCGTACCTGTTTCCTGTTCCTTTGTTGGGCCGTTGCACCATATATTGGGTTCAGTGGTAGCCAACTATTAAGAGAGATATGTAGGTATATGTATACGACCACACCACGATATTGCCACACAACAAAAGAAAAGGACGCCAAGCACTTTATATGATACCTCAAACTTGGGTAATTAAACGACAAATATATTGGTAATATATAATAGACAAAACGTAACAAGGCACTAAGCGAAATGTAAAATGACTGAGACGACGATCGGAAGAGTCACTGGCTTTTATACTGGACTGCAGGTGTTTCGCTTCTACAGTCCTATCGCCGCTTTTGTGTGTCTTCCATGCATAAATTTCACGGCTTCTGCGCGTCTGTGACTCTGCGAATGTTCTCCTGGAATTCCATCGTCGTCATCCAATAAAGCATGAACAAGTAAAATATCTATACGCTACGAATCGCGGCTCACCGCGATAGGAACCACCTTGAAACCACAAATGCCGTGAATTAATTGGTCACATAGCCAGGGTACAGCATCGTTGTGCGAAACCCATAGGGGGGTCGTACTTGGCCGCTGGGGAGGGGGGGTCGTAATCTCAAGGGTCACTCAGAGCCGGGCAATGCATTTCAGTTGATAGTGGGAGTGGAGCTATGGAAGTCAAGATGTTAAAAAAAATGAAAATTATTATGAGTGTATTCTTTACAGATTTAAATGCTCCGGCCCTCTTTTCATGCGAAATCCCCAAGAATGGGTTCGTACTTGGCCGCGGGGGACGTGGGGAGTATCGCAAAAGTAGGCTCGCTAGGCATCAAACAGTACAAAAGTGTCATTGCTAAGTTTGATGGAACGGACGGAAAGCTGCAGAAGACCCGGATGTAAGGAGGACTACAAAATAATAAAAAATTGATTAGCAATATAGCAAGAATAGCAAGAATAAACAAACAAATATCAATTAATCGTAAGTACGTAGATGACTAAATAATACGTCTCAAACAGATTCGTGCGTATTGTCCTTTCCAAACCCTAAACAAACATCTGCTTGCATGGATAAAAGCACCTGAAATCAGAATTTACACCTTTCCACCACCTCTGCGTAGGAGCGTAATGCACGGCGCACACTCGGACCAAATCGATCAGTGATAGCCGAGCTCCTCTTTCACTCATTTGAAGGGAAATATGTGTTTTGAAGGCACACTGAAGTTTCCGAAGGTGTATCCTCACAATGGCACAGAAGGAGTCGATTTTTCGGGTGGGTAGGGTAGCGCGTCTGTGACCCATCTAAAATATCTCCTGAACTAGCGGGTCTTCAGGAAAACTGTAAAGCTTATTGGAAAGAGAAAAGATAGGGCGGTTTCAAGACGATTTCAATCCTGATGAAATTGCGTTCGAAATAAGTAATCCTCGTGTGAAGCATAAAAACCCGCTTGCCATTTACCCCTAGCCGATCCGAAACCCATCCGAAATATTTCACGAACGGGGAAACATTCAGATTGCAACTGGGTAGAAAACGCAACAGTAGGAACGCTGCTAACCATTCATCAAAAGCCGCGCCCCTCAAAGAGATATAACCCCCGAAAAGACCCCAGGACGTTGGCAGGCCCAACAACCGCGCTCCAATGACGTTTTTCCAATGAAAGCGGTCGCAACGTTGCGATCGATAATAGCCAAGTATAGAACGATATACTGCCGCCTGGTTATCCATTTTTTTCATTTGGCTCCGCATTTTTTTGTATTTTTCATGTTTCGCTTTGTTGTGTCGTGCATGTTTTCATGATTTCCCCGTCACCATTCATTGAATGCACATCTGGGGCCTGACACGCTGACCTTGGGGCTATTTTTTTCACCAATTAGCTTATCAATGATCACCATTAGTCGCTGTTTCGATTGTGTCCTTGTTACAAGTTGCATGTCATACATGGTTGTCGAACGAGGAGTTTTATTTTGAATCCTAAGACAAAATTGTAGGTAATGCGAGGCTGTTGTTCAGCCTCATATTGCATGAGGCTGAAACAGCCTGGATTTTAGAGCAGAGTCCGCCTTTCGAAAATCCAGATTCCATTTCAGGAAGCCATTTGTGGTGAACATGCATCTGGTTGTCAGTTAGAGCAGGGGGGGGGGGTCGTAACTGGACCCTCTTCGAGGGGGGGTCGTACTCACACCGCCATTTCGCACATCCCCATGCTGTACCCTGCACATAGTCGGGCCCTATCCTAGCTATTTCGTCATGACTGGTGC
Organism: Cooperia oncophora; assembly: GCA_036418165.1. NCBI lineage: Eukaryota > Metazoa > Nematoda > Chromadorea > Rhabditida > Trichostrongylidae > Cooperia > Cooperia oncophora. The sequence goes on along the minus strand of MU966893.1, from coordinate 2,615 downwards.
AATGCGGCGCAGCGGGTACATGATTGTTTGAGTTACGGCCTTTCTGGTTAACTTAGTGGTTTGATACCCTAGTGAACTTACCACAGAAATTACCGTACTGTTGCACTAACAAGAAGTATTCTGTACTGAAAAGCTCAACGAAAAGGAAGCTTGAAGCATTTTGTGTGCTTTTGAATGAAAAAAGGTAACTCACTGTTATGACGAGGAAGCTCAAATGAATTAGAATCGCTTGAACATTGGTGGTTCATACATTGTCTGTACTGCAGCGCGACTTGCATCTGAGCGCGACTGCTTCGATTGCGTGCACCAATAATCGCATAATCGATGAGCTGCTATCGCAAAGACCGAATGCTACAGAAAGAACGGAGCTCGCATCAACATTTAGGGGTCAGTTTCTTCATTGAAATCAGTCGACTCGCAGGCTCGCTTCCTACTGTAATACCCCCGGCTTCGCCGCACCTACCTTCTTTCCACACAGCCACACAACTCCGAAGCTGAGCCGTATCGCAGACGGGGGCGCGCCTGGGTCAGTCGGCGAACGGACTGGTATCAAATGTAGCTACGACACTCGGTAGTTGGAGCAGTGCCTGCCGATGCACTACAACTGACTGAAATTAGTCACCTTGTGCTTGAGAGCGCCCTCCCTTGTTGGCGGTTCTCAACACGACACAGACACACTCAACTCTCGCCATATGTTGCACTTCTCCAACGGTTTTTTTCCCAATCTCCAAACTCTCTCAGGACCTTAGTCCACTTGTTCCTGTGCCTATTCTTTCAGTTCTACTGCCAATTCGAGAATTTTTGACTTTTGTCCCGCGCACCCCAACACATGCTCCACTCACAATGTTCGTGTCCATCCCACTTAGCTGAGCTCCTGCACACTCTTACTCCCCTATGCCGGTTTAGCTGAGCTCATGCACACAATTGCTCCCCTTTGCTGGTGTCTGGAGCGCTCTGGAACCGTTTCACGGATTTTTTAGGTCTGGCTCCGCTAGCCTCGCCCGCACGCTTCGTCCATGACGGATGTGTATCGCTCTATCAACCTGTGACCCTCCCCCCAACCATAATCCCTTTTATCGGTCTCTGTAGTCTGGTACCAAATTGCGGTTTTTTGAAATGTGTACCTTCTGCTCGAGAGCACGCCTGCCCATTTTGCGCCCTGTCCATTAACACACCGCACACATGCTTCACTCTTGCCAGATGTTGGCTTCTCCAAGGATTTTTTTCGCAATCTTTAAACTCTCTCAGGAACCAAGTTACTAAATTTTGTGAGAAGCACTGACCGTCTCAAATGCGCCCCGCCCATTTATGTCTCCTGTATTTAGTCTGCCAATGCTTTGCTAACCTTCTCCGGCTTTTCGCCGATTTCCTCGAACTTCTCAGTGACGCAGGAAGCACCGCCCATGTCGAGCACGCCCCACCCATTTTTGGCGTGTCTCCAACTTTCCGTCTGCCAACTCGTTACTAAACCTAGCCCGCTTTTTTCCCATCTCAGGGCTGCTCTGGAGCCAAACTATGAGTTTTTCACGGCCAACTGTCGGCGCATGCCCTGCCCACAGTGGTTGTGTGTGGCTTACCCTAGATTATATGTGTTCTGTATCTTGTCCCATGCCGTACCCATCCCGTTCTTGACCCTACCTCTCCAAGTGGTTCCTCAGATAGAATTGAAGTTTTGGCAAACAAGCAAACTCAGCAAATTATATGTAATAAGTGATAAATCATTTTCTTTCGGCTGAGGAATGCACCTGTTTCAGTATGCTCAGTATATGGACGACATATCATTGAATGGTAAAAGGCCGGTGAGTCCAGTTGGACTATCAAATAAGATGTCAACCAGTGACCCGATGTTATTTTTCTAAGCGAATCTGTATTGTAATAAGTGGTACATGCCATAGCTTTTGAGCAATGTCCTTGCCAATTTTTGTATATTACTGTCTATATGTAACTGTATATATATATACCATTTTCACTTCAAATTCACCTCTTTTCAAACCAAATTCACCCACCTTCCGAATCGAATTCACCCACCTTCCGAATCGAATTCACCACACTTATTAGGCTGCGCAATTCATCAACCAAATCACGCCAGACACTACTGCGGGCCCCGCCCCTCGGCCACGCCCACTTGCTTTTTGCGGAATTTTGATATTTTTTCAAAATTTTTGCATTTTTGGACTGCTACGTGAAGCCCTGCCCACAGTGAGAGGGTTCGCCCACCTTGAAGAGCTCCGCCCACCTTTGGAAATGGTGTAACTCGGCAGTAGAGGGTCTTGGCTTTCATGCTAGGGTCTCGTTCGTCACTCGGAACAAGAAAATCAGGCAAAGTTTGTTCCGAATGATCAGCAATACCCTAGCATGCCAGCCGAGACTCTATACTGCCGATTTGCACCATTTTTGAAAAGTGGGCGGGGCTTCTTCAAAGTGGGCGGAGCCTCTCACAGTGGGCGGGGCTTCACGTAGCAGTCCAAAAATGCAAAAATTTTGAAAAAATATCAAAGTCCGCCAAATCCAAGCGGGCGTGCCCCGCAGTAGTGTCTGACGCGATTTGGTTGATTAATTGCGCGGCCTAATAAGTGTGGTGAGTTGTATTGGGAAGGTGGGTGAATCTAAAGTGA
>MU966892.1:4950-22979 GCA_036418165.1 Cooperia oncophora | reverse complement strand
TGGATTTGGAGGAACCACCGAGTAATTTTCAAAGCCGAACCCGAAAAAAAAAAATTCTGGTCAGGTTTGGTGGTCATCGGCTGTTGTAATCCACTATAACTTTTCATCACCAGGCCAAACCATCACAGCAGAACCCTACTGTGAACAAACCGACCAAATGTACCGAAAATATTGTCAGCTGCAGCCAACACTTATCAAAAGAAAGGGTCCGATTCTTTTGCATGACAACGCCCGCCCACACGTTTCACAAATCACTATCCATAAATTGAACGAATTGGGAGTTGAAGTTCTACCTCACCCACCATATTCTCTAGACCTTTCACCAACCGACTGTCACCTTTTCAGACATTTTCAGAACTTCCTGCTGAGAAATACTTCATCAAACAGGACCAGGCAAAAAAGACCTTCGCAGATTTCGTGGATTCTCGACCACCCAGTTTTTTCTTTGATGGGATTTCTCGACTGCTGCCACATTGGCAAAAGTGTGCTGATTCGAATGGTGCTTATTTGGATTAAATCCGATGAGTGTTAAGAAAGTTATGATCGTTTAAAGTTAAACACCCAAAACGCTAAGAACTTTCCGGACAACCTAATAACTCGTTTTTTGACGTTCAACCTGAGTCCAAACTTAGCCAGACGCTCGGCCCAAGCTTGCACCTGCTGTTCCAGTGCGCTCTTATCTTCACAAGCAAGCATCACGTCATCAGCGTAAAGCAGGGTCCATGGCACTTCTTTCTGAAGATCTCGTGAAATGGCATCCATGACGGCCACGAAAAGAAGTGGGGAGAGCGCAGAGCCTTGATGTACCCCGACGGTGATGGGGAACTCCACTGAGACACCCGCTGGTGAGCGAACTTGGCTCCCTGGGCATGAGTAAAGGATGCGCACCCACTCAATGAGCTCTTCGGGCACGCCCCCAATGCTGCCTCAAAGCCGTACCAGTATAATCATCACGCGGCCACCCGCATCAATGCCTTCTCCACGTCTAGGAAGGCCTACATGCGCACGGGCTTTCGCTTCTCACGGTGTTTCTCCAGCAGTAGGCGAGCGGCATGTATAGCGTCGACGGTGCTACAACCCGCCACGAAGCCACACTGATTGGTTTGGGAAAGCTGGACGATATCACGAACGCGGGCGTCAATAATTCGCTCAAAGACTTTCATGGTGTGCGAAAGAAGGCGAATTGGACGATAGTTTGAGCAATCTGCCGGGCTGCCCTTCTTCTTCCAAATCGGGATCGTCACGCTCTGCTGCCAGTCCTTGGGCACCTTCTTCTCTTCGACGATCTGGTTGAAGAGTTTCGTCAACCAACCCGCAGAAAACCAGCGCTGTGACTTCCACAAATCAGCTGCTATGTCGTCGGGGCCTGTAACTTTGCCGGACTTCATCTTCCTCAGAGCAGCTTCTGTTTCCTGTATGGTGATCTTCTGAACGGGACCATATGTTGGTGCTGTGCAGGGTAGAGCGGGATGGGCGAATTCCACCGTTGAGATGCCCTCGAAATATTCACGCCATCGTTGTAATACCCTTTTTCGGTCCATCAGAAGGTGGCCATTCTCATCATTTATGCCAAAAAACTTCTCAATGTCTTCGGTGACGTGACGAGATTTAGCCAAGTCCAATACAGCCGTACCGCTCACCGTCGCCTCCTTTCGACGCGTCTCGCGCAGCTTTTTGCTGCATCGAAGTGAGCGGCCTTCGCAGCAGCCACGGCCGTCTTTGCTACATTCCTCGCTTCCTGGTACTGCCGCGAAGTTGTCAGCCGACTTGTGATCGAGAAATGCGTGATAGAGCCTCTTCTTTTCTCGAACCTTCGCTTTGACGTCGTCCGTCCACAGCCATGCCTCTTTGTCGATCCTCCGCCTTCCAGGCTTCGTTGTGCCGAGTTCGGAGCGGGCGGCCTGGATTATAGAGTAACGGCTTTGTTCCAGGTCTCCTGAACAGTTGTGACTTCAGGTAGTCGAATACGAGAAATCACAGCTGCCTCCCGCTCCTTGAGTCGCCACCACTTTATTCTTTCAGGGCCGCATCGTTCTGCCTGCCTCGATCTGGGAGCTACAAGTCTGAGCGTACAGATAAGTGGGCGGTGCTGCGTGGCAACCGTTTCATACGGTACTACCTTGGCGTCTGTCACGAGTCCTTGGTCGCCATGCCTGATGAGTACGAAGTCTATCTGGTCTTGGTACTCCCGCTGTAGAACGTGATAAGATGAGAATCACGTTTACGAAACCGTGTGTTCAGAATGACGAGGTTATGCGACTCTGCATACTCAAGGACTCGCTCACCATCGGCGTTCCGGGAACCGTAACCGAATCCGCCATGACAAGTATAGCCGTCTTTTGCAGCGCCCACGTGTCCGTTTAGATCGCCGGCTACAATGATACCGTCTTTTGGTGGCACTTCAGCTGTCTTCTCGTCCAGCAGAGCCCAGAATTCGTCCTTGGACTGCTCAGAGCATCCAGTTTGTGGGGCATATGCAGAGAAGAAGTGGTAAAGTCGTTGCTCAATAGCGACAACAATCTTCATTAAACGGTCGTCGAAACGATCTACGCTCACAATCGTATCGCGAAATCGCTGTGACACGATCACGGCCACACCACTTGTAGTTTTCGGCCCGCCACAAAGAACGGCTTTGAAGCCGCGGCCTAACTCTTTCGACTTGCAGCCAGCCCATCTCGTCTCTTGCACGGCACAGAGGTCGATCTTCCTACGCTCTAGGGCTTCTGCTAACTCGTACGAGCGTCCAGTCAGCGTCCCTACATTCAGCGTCGCAATACGAGCCTTCAACACATTGCACGTCTTTCGGACTAGCCTGGTTGCCCCCGATGCCGTCCTTGCAACGAGGACCCTCGCATACTTTCCACACTCGCCGGGCCATACGAGTGCGCGTCGGCTCCCGCGGACGCCGTAGCATTATCTCGTAATTCATAAGGCATAGTTGAACATGATGATGTGACATGGGGTGTTCGTAAGCCGGCCCGTCACGAAGGCCTGTCGCCTGCTTTCGAGTTCGTCCGTGTTCAGCTCAGCCCGCAAAAGCGAGCAGGTCCCGGTGGCACCACTTGGAGGAACGGACGTCACCACCGCCCTTGACTCTGAACCTTGTTCGTAATATAATATATTGATGCTCTTTGGGATCATTCTGTTGCAAAAACTTCTACCTCTTTTCATTTCAAAAGAAAAATGTTTTGCACAACACATGCTGAATACAAATCCACAGACTCATCTAAATTCGGTACAACAAACTGACCTGATGCGCAAATTTGCTTACACGCTCTTCCACCAAAAATATAACAAATGGCGATGTTACTAATGCTAAAGCCAACACTATGAAGTTTCGTCCAACACGCATGTCGACCATCCCCGCAGACACGAAGCGCGATGTACCGCCGCTTCCCGAGATATGGGGCGTGTAAGCGTACAACTGTGTGTTGATAACACCATCAGGTGCTGAAAAGGGCTACATAACACAAGGAAATTATCATACAAACGCTCATTTCAATCCTTCTTACCAGCAACTTCAACTTTCAGCCTCGCATTGTCATACACATTCAATGAAGAAGGCAAGGAGTGATAAGCTCGGGAGTTAAAGAGCACGTCAACGGCGTTCTGGGCGAATATCGCGCCAAATCCAGCAGCTGGTAGTTGCTTCGGCAAGTGCTCTACCCATCTGGTTAAGTTGTCACTGGGCCCAAGTTCATAAACCTAAACATAGCGAAAAATAAAATAACAAGGATTAACGATGGATGACGTGAACACACCTGTGCTCCTGGTCCTTTTTCCGACGAGCGCGAGACATATGCGTCGAAACGGGGCGAACCTTTTTTTTCGAGTTTCACCGAGATAGCGGGACGCGACGAACGTGCGACAAAGAGAGAATTGATCGCTTTCTTTAATTCGGCTGTTTATAACAGGTATAAAACGGTAGCTAAGCACAAAACCAATTTGAATGCTTGGCATTATGGGCCTGTTATGATTTACGTAACGATTAACTGCTAACTCTGCACCGAGGGTGCAGAATCTTGCGATTTTTATCACTGAAGATCTCAAATTTGATACTCACATTATATGTATAAATGTATCATAAATGTATCATGTAAGTGTCACAATGCTTTTGCAACACTCACATTCGCAATATGGGCAATGAAACCTTTTTATATGTCGGACTTTATAGAGCTTATATTTCCAATCTTGGAGTACGGTTCCCAGATTTGAAGTCTCTTCACAAAAAGTCGCTGGCAAAACCGTTACCGTTTCAAAGTGCTCACCATGTGAGAGTGAACTCATTTCGTAGGATTACAGAGCGTTGCAGCAAAAAAAGGCACCACTTTCTCTCCTTGAACTCTTCTTCTACGGTTCCACGTGGTTGCAAACGCTACCGTCCCGTTGAAGCTCGGAAAGTGCTGCATCGCTGTACCCGTGTTTCAGCGTTTTGGTAATCCTGGTAATCCCTATGAGCCCGTGAGTGGCGAACGAGCCGACTGATACAGGTTTGCATCAGATGGCTGTTACTCAGACACAGTCACTACCCATAATTCCAAGGGTGTGGGGATGGACTGACCGGCAGATACTGACTGCGACGCAATCGTACACAAACCCAAGTCTAACGATCCTTTGGTTGGGAAACTCGTTTCCAGAGTTTGTAAATTTTGCCGCTCATCAGAGCAGTAATGTGAGCCACTCGACTCATCGGCTTGACACATTTTGAGAGCGTACGTCAGCGTTTTGAACGTTTTTGCGGTAGTTCTGCTTAGGTCCAAAAGTTTGCTCGAAACGCTAGATCGATATTCATAATTTCCAGTCGCTCAGAACGCAGCTGTAGTCTAGTGACTGGTTAAATACCTACACTTTCTAGTCGCGTTCAAAATGCTGGTGTACGTTGACGCAAAGTATGAACACAGCCTTACGTGGCTGGGACACGGGTGGATACCACATGCACGTCATTCAGAACATTAAATGTGAACCACAGAGCGCTTGAGCGTCGCCTACCGACCAGTAAATGTGTGTAAATATGTAATAAAATGACCATTAAAAAGTCGAAACAAACCTTTGTCCCCATTCAACTGCCTCTGCATCCCAGACGCGTACGCAATCAACACCAAGATTCCGAGTGGAATTAACACCTGCGTGATCAACTGAGACCAATTTCGTAGACAGTACAGGAATCGCTTAGTGAACAGAGCACGTAATTGGGAGAAGATCAGCGTACAGCCTTCGAAACGATCCACTGAAAGAATAATGCCTCCGAATACAATAAAGGGTGAAACAAAAGCACGGACGCACTTCACAGCACTCCGCAAATTGGCAGCATTTTTACGAATTGTAAAGAAACCGGCACTAAATTCATGAAAGCCTCTGGAAAATCAACTACGGAATACGCATGTATTGATTTTTTTCAGCACGAGCTCTGCGGTTTCAATGAAGGTCGCGAAGTGTACCTCGTGAGTCGTCGGTGTTACTTTATTTCACTTTCGAAATTTTAAAGAAACCTTTGAAACCTTTCTGGAATGCATAGCACAATGTAAACCTCGCCAAAAAATTAGCAGATTTCAAGTTAAAACACCGCTCACTAGGGATGGTCGCCAGCTCGAAGTGGGCATTTGTACAGAGACGTATACATATCACTGGATGGTGTTTATGAACACTCATTTCAAATCACTGCCTTCGAAATTTTCAGAACGATTCTCTGAAAGGAATTATGAAGGTTTATTGCATTAAAAATGAAGGGACACCGAGTCGAGGAGAATGTATCTGAAGCTGAATAGGTGTGAACATCAACTGAACTAACCCATGGCTGCTTCACATTTCGAGGTCAGGTCAAAATGCCAGATTTAGCTAGAAATCTCTAACTAGGTGTAGTTTGCCCTGAAAAACACGAATATGGCACTTTCTCAGCGCGAAAACGCCTGCACTGTGCGCCAAGGGCACCTGTACATCCAAAATTCTATAGATCACAAGGCACCAAGCGCACCAGTAAGCAGACGCAAACTGCTTTTCAGGCAAGCTTTGGGGGAAAGGCGCTAATGTAGAGTAGTGATCGTCACATACCACTTCTTGGCCACGTTCGCGGCAAGAAGCAAAAGAATATCAGCTGCACTAGGGATGCGATCGCCATGCCCTGTTGCGTGTAGACGCGGAGGAAAAAGCGCCATAACTCCGTTCGAAGGATCGTTCTGCAAGTATCAAAGGCAGATTTGAGATCAGCGTCTAAAACCACGTCCCGTGAGCTTAAATCTCATTGCAAATAGCCACTTCGACCTGACGACCTTCCCTAGTCACAAATGCTGGGACTATCTAGAAGACGTCACCACCACACAGGCACGGCTTGCTTCAAATCCTCATCTCAAACTCTCTACCAGCCAGTTACATGGGTGGAGATGGAGCTTGAGGATCCATTAAGACTGCCGCTGCTTTGAAGATACGTGTTTCGAAGAGGACGAAATTGACCACAACTACCTGCGGTGCAGGACCGATGCATTCTCCTGCCGCTGATACGAACACACAAGGAACCATGCAGCTCATGTGGAAAAAATTCCGTGACTGCATATGTCATAGTATTCTATGGTTGACTTCAAAACGTCTCATAATATAATATGGACCGGTATTTCAGACTTTTGAGTGACATTTGATGAGTGCGCCATTGAGCGCCAATTACTGCTAGGCGGCATTCATCATGCGAATGCGAAGAACGCGCGATTCGACAGAACGCGTGGTTTTTAAAGATGGGGTTTCATAGAATTCCATCTAATCCCTATCGGGCGTTCCCCAAATCGTCATCTCGCCATGTATGAGAAATCCTGTGAAATCTGCTGCCTGCCAAAAATTTTTGGCAAAAAGTGAACACCCCCAAACAACCGGAAAAAGACAAACGCCATGCGTTGCTACCGATGGAATTTAAAACTCACCTTGTTGGGCTTGAATCAGCTCTTCACTACGACTGATACTCGCATCGACAAAATCGATCATACTGGTGGGATCAGTATTTTCAGCCACCTTGAGGAACACCTGAACAAACAAACTTGGTGGTGCTGCATCTATGAAAATGACGGTAAAGTGTTTCATGCAACGGAAATGGAAAGCATACCTGCTCGAGGGTGTTCAATGACAAGCCGAAACTGGAAATCTTCAGGGAATCCTTAGACCTTTCCAAATACTCGAAAAGTTGAGGGAAACTGCAAACAGTGGCCATAAAGCATATTGCGATTAACAGCGTCACAAAGGAACTATCAGCTGTATCAGTTTCCCGGTATTCTAACAATTTGGCTATCCGGAAACTTTCGTCACTGGAAACGGAACATCATTCACGTCAAAAGAATTCAAGAATTTCTGCATGCGTAATGGAATCAAACATGTTCGTTCACCACCATTTCACCCACAATCCAATGGCCAAGCTGAACGCTTCATAGATACATTCAAACGGACCCGTCAGAAACTCAAGGGGAAGGAACAACAGAAGCTTTACAAATGTCCTGTTTGTTCAACTACTGCACAACACCATGCTCAACATTATGCGGATTGTCAGCAGCCGAAGTTTTTCTCGGAAGACGTTTACGCTCTACGCTCACATTGCTGAAACCGTCGGAATCAAGGTCAGAACCGAGAAGAAAAAATCAGAAGATGGAAACTCAATTCAACCTTCATCACGGAGCAAAGCCAAGAAGGTTCAAGCCTAGGTGATTATGTCTGGATTCGCGACTACCGTGCTGGATACCCAAGATGGACACAAGGCCGAGCGAAACTTCAACATGGACAGTGTCTACGGGGGGGGGGGGGCAAGAAAAAAGACACTTCGACCGAGTCACATATCAGCAAAGTTTTCGCAGCCCAGACAGAGGACGTGGATACGAGTACCAGGGCGGAAGATACCCAAGATGTTCCTCGATAAGCAGGAGCAGGCTCTCGCCCATCACCTTCATGTACACCAAAATATGAAGTCATCTCCAATCGCAGCCGGAATAAAAAGGGTCTATGAATTCACGTCAGCTCCGAACAGCTGCGAAACTTGTATGGAACCACCCATGGACAGCTACCTGGAGACCGGCACTCTTGATCTGGAAGACCTCCAACATCGAGCAGCTCCGACAACGTCGCTACGGTCCAGGATATCATCTTCACCGCAGTCGCCAAGGCGCGAATTGATGGTATGGACCAGAAGTTCGGAATGGGGAACCATATTTTCTTCGTGGACCCCGGGCTGAAGGTGAGCACTGGCGGTTACATTGACCAACTCGTGGAAGAATATCCTTCCTTCATCCATCGCCCGTACCTTCTTGGAAACTTTGTACTGCTACAGCATTGGGTGCCACCACATGGAATCGAAGGGCATTGGACTCTCGCCTACTTGGAATGGAAGGGCGGCTTGAGTACCTGAAGAAGACGGAATATCCAAGTAGTCACCTGACCTAACCCCCCCCCCCTCAATTACCCGGTTCGGGCGGAGCTCAACAGGGTGGTCTACAGTGGCGGAGAAATCAACGATCTCGCTGAACTCAGGCACCGAATCATGGTCGCGTGGCAGAATCTCTCGATGGCGCTCGTCCAGAAGGCTGTGGCGGAGTATCATGATAGTATACAATATGCTGTTGAATATGGTGGTGGAAATGTCCAATCAGAATTTAATAAAGTGTAACTTATAGCGCCTTGAAAGTCAAGGAAGAAAAGTGTCTTTTTTTGCCCCCTCCCCTGTATGATGTTCAAGTCGACGATCAACTCCAGAGAAGACACGCCAATCAACTGCGCCCCAGTACCTGCACAGCCAAATACGACAACGCTTATCGATGCTTTCGATTTGCCGCTGCTTCCACATCTGAACGCCAGGAAGCCTATAAAAGGAGACGATCGAACAGGGACCAACTGCCGATCCAAGATGCCAATCTGCCCACTCCAGTCGCTCAACAGAAACACTCAAGACCCCCGCCGGTTCGACTACAAATCAATCCGAAGAAGAAGACATACACATCTAATGTTTGTCCTAGGAGGGAGGTGTTGTGAGGGTGATACTAGATCACTGGTATCCCTGATCAACATCCTATACTGGCCGTATATAAGACCAGTCTTTGAGTATTGTACTTGTTCGTCGTCGCGTTCGGAATAAACACATTCGTCCAAGTCGTACGCGCCCAGCACATCCCAAGGATTACATCAAATACGGTTTCTGACCCAGTGTTGGCTTCAATATACCTACATTTCCTTTTTTCACTTTATATGTTACTTGACTGTGCTTAATTTGCTTCGTTCTTCCAGGACTTTGGTTTTTGTCGACTGACCCAACGGACAAATAGTCACAAAAAATATTCAAATGTGTGGAAGAAGAAATAGAAAAGTCGTATAAAGACTTACTTTTCTTGGTGTTCCTTCGGGAGAATAATCTCAAATTGTTTCCCGTGCACATTGCCTCGTTCCGCCCCAAGAACGTATCTTTCCGCAACGCGAGTCAGTGTTCCAGCGACGTCAGCAGCGCTTGCTTTCTCAGCAACCACAACCGTCATCACGTAACCAGTTCCGAATCTGAAGAGTTACAATGAGGGGTAGTCATCCGAAGTAAACAACGAAACTATTAGATCGGGAAGAAAATATTAGGTTGAAGGCAGAAATTATATTAGTTTAATTATAAATTAGGTGGAAAGTTCTGTAATATTTTTTGATTTTTTGGACTCGAAAGACTTGGCCATTACCTGAGAGGGTGACCGGTAATGTGAACTGTTATACATAGAGGAATAGTCTTTTACGTCTACAAGATCTGAAGCGGGCGGTCCATCCGAGGAGTTATTTTGTCCGCGAAGTCTGCCTTCAACATGACTTGCGCTTTCCGTACTTGCTCGTTGAATAGAGGAGAAATGCTTCACGACCCGAGTCCAAGTCAAAATCCAGGTGTCCAACTTTGCGTCGCGCCGGCCTGTATAGTGAAGCGATGACAGCTGTAGGAACTCAAAAACTGACAAAAACCCCGCAATGCAAGGATGCATATTAGGTTGAACGAAAAGTCCTTGCGAAACTTTGATTGAGTTGTTCTAGAAAAAGATCAAAAAATATTCGAAATGTTTTCATCCATGATTAGTGGAGACTATCTTCTGGGGTTTCTGCAGATGGGTATATCAGGACCTTGTGATGGTTTTCAAAGCTTAGAAGTCCCTCAGATATCGAGGTACTTTTCGACCTATCCCATGTTACTATATGAGCTGCTGTAGGGTTATTATACCGTAGTCGAGGAAGCTAACACCTACGTTGTCTTGAGGAAGGATATCGCTTGCCATGGTAGAGGGCAGATTTTGCATGTTCGCTCTCAAGCTGGACTTATTTAACTCGGAAGTGGGGAATGTATACGTCGGCCACCAGCACAGAATGACGGCCGTCTACTCGAGCTTCTTGAGGCGCGGCCATACGTAACCACCTATAAGTTGCAGCCTCTCTGTGCTCCAACTAACTGATAACTGACCAAGGGTAGATAGTAGACTGGGAACGTTTTCTTCATGAATACCGAGCGGACGCGAATTTGATTCGTTCGGATTGAGGCCAGAAGGTGAAGGACCAGCGTGTTATGGCGGTGGTGTCTAGACGGTGCAAGTCGCAAAGACCTATCAGAATGCATTTTCTACACTGTCTAATAGTGTCCAGCTTCTCTCTTCATAAAACCTCGGCATTATTGTGAACTTTCAAGTTGTAATGTGTTCTGCCAAAGAGGTTGGTAGGTGGAAGACTTTATTGAACTGGCCTGACGTTTCGACGGGATCGTCGTCCTCAGAGGCCAGTCCACCACCACATGAGCGGAACGATGCCACTCATTGTAGTTGCAATTAGGCATGAATGGCTTTGGCAGAACACATTACAACATGAAAGTTAACAACAATGCCGAGGTTTTATGAAGAGAGAAGCATTTTCTACACTTTAGTAAGTGCTCAATGTATTTTTGTAGCCCCTTTAATCCTCTAGCGATTGGACGTCAATTGCGCCAATCAGTATGCAAGTAGGCCAAAAAAAACTGAGATCAAATCCACATAATCACAATTGTACTCGCAAATTTACGACCCTTCTGAATGACAACCCCCACACTCAAGTAATTCGTGGTCGCCCTTCCTTGTGCAAGTAGTCAGCCCCCAAGCTAGAGACTGTCCCACTTTCGCGACTCCACAGCGAGCGAGGAGGGTGCTACAGCCGCCGAAATTTTAGTCCTAACACCCGCTGAGTTGCCACTTGCTAGATGTCCTCTCCACATCTGACGCAGAGCCGCTCAGTTGTTCTTGGTTGGGGCGGCGGGCATTAATCGGCTGCATGTCCATTTTTGCTGACCGCACTCTTCCTACGAGTAATTCTGCTCTCCTTCATAACATTTTAACACATAGGAGCACATACAGTCAACTGCAACCCATCTCGCAAGGTAAAACGCATTAAAATCACCAGTGATGTTATTTTTTGCTGCAAAACTCGACTAGCTACACAATGCACGCTATTGTAACCCTAATAAGTATGCAGAGTTTTAGAAGTTTCTTTTTTACGAGTTTTCCGTCGGTGTTTTTGTTGTTTTTCGTATTCTTTTCTTTGCATTGGATGATATCCACTACTGGGAGATGCGAAAAAGCGATTTGTGAGCCAGGGGTTGCACAGAGACCGCAGGGCGGTGTGACTGTCAGGGAGCGATTTTGTTTATGGTGTTCTTAAGGTTCTTCTTGCTTTTTTCTTCTTCGAGGAATTACTTATCAGCTACGTTCACAATTGAGCCGCAACTATCCATGACACTTAATCGGCACTGGCTTCAATTTTACTGAAGGGCAACCAGAAGGGTGGAATGAAGCTGCGCTCCCACTAACCTTTTCTTCAGGAATTGTGGCGTTCCACAGCAGTACACTCGACCTTTGGCCATTATGGCAACACGATCTCCCAATAGCTCCGCTTCGTCCATATAATGCGTGGTGAGCAGTACCGTTCTAAAAATTGTCCAATGCTCCGAACTTGAAGGACTCAGTAGTGATACACTCCTCACCGATCCACTTTTATAGTCTCCAGAAGAGCCTCAACATCTCTTCGGGCCCCTGGGTCCATGCCAGCAGTCGGCTCGTCTAGTAGCACTATTGAGCTGTTGCCGATCACAGCCATCGAAACGCAGAGTTTGCGCTTCTGACCACCGGAAAGATTTTTCGAAAGCTAAATGCGTTGCTTATGAGCGAGATATTCAGTGAAGAAGTTAATTTCAATAGCGCAATACAAACAAAAGCGAAACCCGTAGTTTTTCTTGGCTATTAGTAGAATCAGACGAACCTCATCAGATTTCTCGTCCAACTTGAGCTGATCGAGTAGCTGTTGCCCTTCGACCTTGTAAGAACCACTAGCTCCTTTTAGACCATGGATAAACCAGAGGTGCTCATCGACTGTTAGACGATTGAAGAGGGCGTTAGCTTGCGGGCACAAACCGATACGCTTACGACACGCTGATCGTTGCTTTTGTATGTCGAGATCGTAGATGCAAACCGTTCCTGAACAACTCATCACTAGATCGACAGTTAAATAAAAGAAAACCATGACTACGAGGAACTGCCCATGCCTATGAATGAAAGGAACTGTATAGTTTGAACATCTATTTACACTGCTGGACATAATTGTACGGCCACCTATGATTCTCTGGAAATCGTTTCATCCAAATAAATTTTAAAAGTCTCCATAGTGAAAACGTCTCAGGTAAAAATGCCAGGCTGCTCATCAGGACAAAAATTCATTCCAGAGCAACAAACCTTTTCATCTGGATTTTTTGGAAAATATTGACATGGACTCATTTGGCATAATCTTACTTCTACCTCGTGGTATCTAGTTACGTATCGTTTCTGCCAGACCTCGAAAAAGGCCTAAGCTCAGCAACAAAAACTAGGGCTTGTCGAACCGTCAAATAGCGCGCAATTTGGGTCATCCAGCTCTCAACAGTTCCGCGAATGATTTTGCGAAATATGGAACAAAAGCAGTCAGGGCACTCTTCCTTGCTTACTGACCAGGATAAGAACCGCATCTTGAAAAGAGCAAGTCATGTGCGGACATCAGATCTTCTTTGAAGTTCAGTGTCTCGACGAAGCCCTTTGGCAGGTGCTAAAGAAGTCTAACTTCATCATAAACAAAAACACTCTACGAAAACGTGTTTTTCGTCAGAAATATCGTGGGTAAATTCTTCTCTGCGCTACTGTTGTCTGGTACCGTCGTACAACCGATCTGCTTTAGGTTGCGTTTTCTGTTGAGAAAAGTTTGACTGCGACGGACCATCGATATCACTGGCATGATCTCAGGAACGATAAGCTTCAGTTTTCTAAGAAGAACCTCAAAGGAGGCGGTATCATGGTCTGGGCTGCAATCACTTCAGCAAACGTCTGAACCCGTGATTCGTCGACGAAGATGAGTTCTCCAGTTTATACAACATCATATACCGTTTCCCTTCTTTCGGTGCCGAAACCGATAAGAATCTTGGCTATGCGCAAGACAATGCAGCTATTCAGATGGCCCTATCACCCAAGCCTAGTCACCGCTGCTCTTCTGCCCTGCCATCCTACAGTCCCGACCTGTACCCAACGGAAAAAGTGTGGAGTTTCACGATACAAAAGATTAGTGCCCATAACGCTCGCTCACAGGAAGTGGTGACTTCGAGAAGGCAATCATTGAAGCGTGGCGACAAGTCGATCGACGTTTTTCGATATGCTCTTTTTCAGCATGGATAATATGGGGTTTTGGAAGTCCATCGGAGGAAGATGAGCCTCACAGAATCTACAAATTAGGCAATGTTATGCTTTTTTGTTGCGATTTCATTGTTGACAGTAATTTATCGAGTGGAAGTATGATTATGCCAAATTATTGTTATGCCAAAGTCAATGTTTTCCAAAAATTAAGATAAAAGTTTGTTGCTTTTAGAATGAAATACGATCCCGACAAGCAAACTCGCATGTGTATCTAACACGTTTTCACTGAAGATACTTTTTCAAAAACTCATTTGGGAAAGATTTCTAGCGAATCATAGGTAGAAGTATAAATATGTCCACCATGTACATAATGTGCTCTTTCAGCGAGCCGCACCTGCTGTTGGAGCCGTGATTCCTGAGATAACCGAGAAGGTAGTACTTTTACCAGCGCCATTGTGTCCAAGGAGTACAGTAACCTAAACAATGTTTCAGCAGCAAGGTAAGTGGATTGAGTTGAAGGCAATTGGCATGATAAATCCTCCAAGACGACTAGGATCAACACTCCTGGCAGGATAGAATTCCGCGCGACGCTGGGCAGGCGCTGCATAGCGGTTTCCCCGAGCAAGGTGCCCTTATAAGAGCCCTATCAAGCCAGCAACCTTGTACCGGTCCAGAACGCCCGCCACGCCGCCCCACCTTAAACGAACGACCGAGTTCCCTGGAGCTCGTATTCGATGTCCTTTGCTAATGAAAGCCAGAATTATAAAGACGAAGGAGTTGGTATGAAGCGGCCGTGATAGGCTGGCATGCATAACATGGGTACACATATGGCAGGGCCGTACTTCCGGGCGGTTGAATGGTAAAGATCTACGGAAACTCGTCCGAAATCGATTTTACAAGTCACTGAAAACGAAGGATTTTTCTTCGCGAGATTTTAACCGTTTCACTCCGTTCTTTCACCATTTCTCCACTACACAGTGCCCTAATATCACTTTTAGGCTAAGTAGGAAACCATCGTGCCAACTGCCTTTGAGGGGCAGTGTGAGTTGTTCTTCTGTATAGGTATCAGTTATCTAACAAAACGACCTAAATAATTCAGGCAGGACGAAGGTGCTAGCAATTCGAACTAATATTGGCAAATAATATATATCAAAAACTGCTGATTTTGGTGAGTTTTGAGTTTATTCGAAATAAACATTCAAAGGTTCACATTGTCACTACACACTGAGCTAAACAATGTTGTTGAGAGGACGAAAATCAGGCTATTCTTTGTACTACTAATTCGTTTAGGGATGGATCCAATCAGCCATGATCATACTGGGAATGCCACCAGCTGCATGGATATAAAATTTCAGGCCATTTGAGCAATTTACGACTGCGAATTCTTCAGATAAGTCCAATCGTAGCAGTGAACATAAAACGCACCTGCCCTACGTAGGCTTCCAAAGACATTTCATCCACGGCGCGCTCTCCCGTTGAAGACCAAACCTTAAAAACGCATGTTAGTGAATCTGAAGCTATCCACTTAATGTTCAGTAGAAAATAATTGGAAGCCGAGAATCAAAAAGCCAATCAGTGCATTATTAATCTTACCAGGAAAGTCAGAAGGTTAGGCCGGCATATGCAATTCGATGAGGTGAACACCGTTGTACTCGTCATCTTTGGACTCAAATCTACTTCAGAACTTGCGGAACGACCCCTGGGCTTGGAGGCTTCTCTCTACTGTTTTTTCCTCACAGCGCGCTGACGCCGAAGCACTAGTACACAAAACGCTCATTTCGCGAAGCAGCTACCATATTCGAGTTCACCAGAACAAATAACTCCTAGCAACGTCCGAAAAAGTAGAATTAGGTTTGTCATGGCGACTAGTAGCAAACAAAGACTACAACTATCCTACTGGTAATGACTGGTGTTCGAGCTGAAATAACTCTTCAGTATGTCTTTTCGGGAAAAACAATGTCTGGCTCACTCATTCGCACTGTCTACATCATTTTCCTGACAGGGAGACTCCATCCCGAGACCAGTCACCGATGGTAGGTGAGCTCCAGCCTGCTGCTAATTACCCATAGAATAGCCCACATTTTCCAAGTTAGGTTGAAATATCAGATTTGGCTGGAAACTTCCCCAGAGGTAATTTGACCCGCGCAACATGAATATCATACTATTTCATTGCAAAAACCATTGTGACATTGGGTTGCGAAGGAAACGCACAAGTACCCTTCCGGGACAAAATGAGTCTACATTTTCGAAAAAAATGATTGCAGTCCCCCCTTGGCTAGTGCAGGCGAGCAGAATGTTAGAAGCTTTGTCGGCCATGTTCTCGAAATATGAAAGTAGGTGAACTCACGGAAACCGATCCCACAACCTCTCCCCTGGGAGACCCGTTCACTACCTGTTGCGCTCTGGTATACGTTTCAGAGCGACTCTCCACATCTACGTAAGGATGCTTATACGTTCCCTTGCTACAACAGTAAAACAACCACGCGGGGATGAAACTCTCTATAACTCTGTTCGGAGAATCGCTTCCGCAAATTTTGAAAGTAGATTTGAGTTCACTGTCTCAAGACGCGGTATGCACCTCACTGGAAATGGCCGGGCTGACCTGTTGACCTTTCCTGGTCAGTTGCACACAAAAAAATTAGGCCCAAAGAGAATAAAATCTGAAGCCTCTGAAGATGAACCTGTGCACAAAAACGTGTTCCAGGAAAACCCCATTTGCGACATTCAACACTGTCCTCATTTTCATAAATTAGAGCGCCTTGAAGATACCGTTAGGGTTCAATGGGTCGGGGCAATAAGAAAACAACATCGTCGGCGCACTTCTTGCCCTTCTTGCCTTAGCTTGAGGGAAGGGTGCCTTCGCTGACATCGCCCCTCTCCAACCTCGCGGCATCCGGTCACAACCTTTTCAAAGCCGAAAATCGAGAATGAAAGAAAAACTGAGTTATTCTTTGAGCCAAAACTCTTTCGCACATACAGGGCGAATATCTTGGCCTACCTTCATCAGTCGCTGCACTGAAATACCAACTCGTGTTCTCAGCAACCCTTCATCGGTCTCATTGTTGCCATCATCCTGTTCTAGACGAGTGGCAGAAGAGCTCAGGTACTGAAGGTATTTTTGAATGACAAGAAAGAACTCAAGGATAAAATTCCTAGGCAACAACAATTTAATGGAGAATTTAAAGATTCCATGATTCATATGGAAAAAGCAAGAAAATTTGAGCTTACACTGTTACCAAACGGCAGCTTGAAAAACGTGAAATCGCTGTCACTGAACATGAAATCGAAGAACAACGTTGCCACGCTCATCCAAATTATATCCACCACTAACATCACCAAAGCCGCTCCAACAGTGAAATGGAAGGAGCCATCTTCGAAACAATTGGACCACGACAATTCACGCCCTAAAACGATAATCATTCCCTGTTTATATTTCCATTTGATAAGTGTTGTGACTGAAACCAGGATATACTTGCCTCGATTCATGTAATCCGCAAACGTCTTCAGAGCGTATGAGAAAGCCGCGTTTGGATTCAGCGAGTAAAGTGTGCAGAAGAATATTTGATCGACACGCGGAGCTCTGAACGGTGCTCCAACCAGTATCACCCATAACACAATTACCACTAAATCAATAGGTAAAGCAGCATGTGGTGTTCATGCGGTTCGTCTACAACGAAGAACTTGACGGAGGCCTTGGCTCAAGGTCCTGCATTGCTCGACCAGTAACCTTCCTTCCCAGTTTCCCACTGAAAATGCCATAGACACATTTGCTGCAAGGCACGATCTAGGCCTAGATCTCCGTCCAATTTCCACTGTATAGCATGCATGTCTTGCGACAGTGCTGCTCGTTCTCTTTGAATAATAACACACCTTTGAGGACAGTGTTTGGTGACTTGAACAGAGATGATATTAGCGCAGCGAATACGACGGCTGACATGCCGTACAATACTACGGTGACAAGGAACAGTGATACGCTCACCGGCTAAAAATAAGCAGATTGATAGGAAAGCATCGAGCTAAAAAATGTCTAGCTGTGAGCTTAGTAAACTAGTGGGAATAAGCTGAAATATTTTCATCTACAACACAAAGACTAATGCCAAGACTTCGTATCATTTGGCACAAAGCTCTATTTAGCTGTTTCTGCTATTTCTGAAGAGCCATTCATGCAATACGTCCAACTATAGACATGAGTGGTAAGGGAATCCGCCATCAACATAAGTCCCATTAATTCATGTTAGTTATGTTTTGTCAAGTTCGAACCATTTTGTAATGTCTTGAAGTGACCGATAGGGCGATATTAAAGGAGAGTTGACTGCGCTTCGGTCCCTTCCTTCGTTTTCGTTCGTTCCTAGTTGCTTCCGTTTCAACTGTCGTGAATCTGCC
>MU966891.1:0-17172 GCA_036418165.1 Cooperia oncophora | reverse complement strand
GAGAATGGATGCAGAATTCCTGACAATGGCCGCACATTCAAAATCTGGTAAAATCGATACGAAGACGTCATCGCGAAGGACGGAGCCACGCTAAACGACGCAGCGAAGGCTAGGTTAATCGTCTCCAAACTCGACGCCGTTACGCACGGTTCACGAGCCATATCCTCCACAGCATGCGACGCTGCCCTGGAAGACACTGTGGCAATCCTCAAGGAACTGTTTGGCCACAATACGTCAGTTTTTGCGAGACGCTACGTATACCTGAAGACTCAGCGAAATGGAGAGAACCTTCGAGACTATACCGGACTTGTCAATCAACGACACACGATGGCCGAATTCAACGACGTCACTCCAGAGCAGATGAAATGCTTGGTATGGATCAGCGGATTGGTCGCCCCTGAAGATACCGACATACGAGCACGTGCTCTCCGCAAGAAGACAATCCAAGAACAACGCTAAAGGAGCTCGCCGCTGAAATCCAGCAATTCCTCGACATTCGCCAGGATGCCGCACTACTCGAACGAGCCGCTCCACCTCACGTCAACGCCGTCGACTCTCACAACCAGAAAGGACAAGGATCGCGAGCCGCCTTCACCCTGTTTTCGATGTGGAGCAAATCACTGGTCGAGGGAATGTCCTTTCCTGAAGAAGACGTGCCACGACTGCAAAGCGACGGGTCACAAACGAGGATTCTGCAAGAACTTCAAGAGGAAGAGGAAGCAGAAACCGCAACGGAAGCGAAGATCTGCCAACAACGTCGTCATCACCTCAGCTCATGCTGATGTCGCCTCCGTATCACGCATCTATCGCCCAGTGGAAATAAATGGAAAGACGATACGCATGCGCCTCGACACTGGAGCAGACGTGACTTTACTAAGCGAAGCAGACTGGATTGCTCTTGGTCGTCCGAAACTACAGTCTCCTCGACTGACACTGAAGTCTGCCAACGACAAGCCGATCAAAGTTCGAGGACGCTACGACTGCAACTTCGTCATTGATGGTCAACGAGGACGAGGTACCTGCTATGTAGCCGACACGCCATCGTTATTGGGCCTAGAGTGGATTGCCCAACACGAGCAACTGTTCCAACATCTAACGGAAGGAATCGATCTACAACGTATCGTCAAAGATGCTCACCAGGAAAGGTCAACAGGTCAGCCTGGCCATTTGCAATGAGATGCACATCGTTGTACCCGTCTTGAGACGTGAACTCAAAACTATCTTCAAAATTTGCGGAACGATTCTCTGAGCGGAGTTAGAGAGGTTTTTCTTACTGTTTTTCTTCTTACGGGCGCGCTGGCGCCGAAGCGTTGGCACATGTAGCGCGAACAGCGCTCTTCGCGCAAAACAGGTATCATATTCGTGTTCAGGGGGTCAAATAACCCCTAGGGACGTCACCTTAGCGAAATCTTCTGACTCAACTTCGAAAAAAATGGGGTATGGATAGTCATGGCTGACTGATAGCTAACAGCGATACTATGACTAGCATACTGGTGATGACTGGTCTTCGAACTGAAATAACTCTTCAGTCATGTCTTTTTGCAAACAACAGTACCTGGCTTACTTATTTGTGCCGTCTGCATCATTTTCTTGACTATCGTGAGGAAATCCCATTCCGAGACCAGTCATCGATGGTAGGTGAGCTCCAATCGGCTGCTAACTACCCATGGAATAGCCCTCATTTTCCAAGTGACGTCGAAAAATCAAATTCGCCTAGAAACTTGTCCCCAGGGGTAATTGAACCCGCCGAACATGAATATGATGGTATTTCATTGCAAAAAACCCTTGTGCCATGTGTTACCAGGGGTACAAGCAGAAGCACTCCTTCAGGCCACAATGAGTCTACGCTTTCAAAAAAGCGACCTGCCCGGAACCGATCCTACGACGTCTCGCCTAAAAAACCCGCTCCCTACCTGTTGCGCTCTACTACCACGTTTGAGCATGACTCCATACATAAATGTAAAGACGCTATCCACGTTTCCTCGCGATAGCATGTGAAATGACCACGCGGGATACAGACCCATAATTCCCGTCCACGAGATCGTTCCACAAACTCGAAAGATAGATTTCGAGTTGACGGTATACAACGTGTGACCTCCATCTGGAAATGGCCAGGCTGACCTGTTGACCTTTCCTGGTAGCACACTGAACACCTCTCACTACTCGCCTGACGGGGAAGTTTCCAGCTGTCTTCATACCTGGCCTGAAATGCACCAAATCGACGTGCCACAACTTCGCTGAAGCCCAATGCGAAGCCTGTCTTTCTGAAGGCTCGCCCTGTTCCATACGCTGCTATGCCGAAGATTTCGAACGAAATCGATCGCCTGGTGTCTACACACGTCCTGACGCCCATCGACCACTCAGAATGGGCAGCACCAATCGTCGCCGTTCAGAAGAAAAATGGATCGATCCGACTATGCGCAGACTACTCAACTGGACTGAACGACGCACTGGAACAGCACCAGCACCCACTTCCAACCCCAGACGACATCTTCACGAAACTCAACGGAGGACGTTACTTTTCTCAACTCGACCTTGCCGAAGCATACCTCCAGTTGGAAGTGGACGACGACTCTAAGAAGCTGCTGACAATCAATACGCACCGTGGACTCTACCGTTTCAATCGACTACCGTTTGGAGTGAAGCCCGCACCTGGCATCTTTCAACAGTGCATGGACGCACTCATTGCTGGAATAGATGGAACTGCCGCCTATCTCGACGACATACTGGTCACTGGCAGAACCATCGACGAACACAACACTCGACTGGAAGCAGTGTTCAAGCGAATCCAAGACTACGGATTCCGTGTTCGACTCGATGCACATTTCTGCGGACAGAAATCACCTACCTCGGGTTCGTCATCAACGCGCAAGGACGACGCCCTGATCCGGACAAGATCAAAGCCATACAGAAGATGCCCGCTCCAACAGACGTCAGCCAGCTTCGCGCTTTTCTCGGACTCATCAACTTCTACGGCAATTTCGTCAAGGATCTGCACGATCTTCGCGCTCCGCTAGACGCCCTTACGAAGAAGGATGCTGTCTACAAGTGGTCACCGGAGTGCAAAACTTCCTTCAACAAAATCAAGGCAACACTCAGCTCGGATCTCCTGCTGACTCATTACGACCCGGCTCTACCGATCATCGTAGCTGCCGATGCTTCCAACTACGGAATAGGAGCGACTCTCTCTCACCGCTTCCCAAATGGATCCGAGAAGGTCGTCTACCACGCAAGCCGTTGCCTGACACCAGCACAGAAGAACTACAGCCAGATTGAGAAGGAAGCACTCGCTCTCATCTTCGCCGTGCAGAAGTTTCATCGCTTTGTCCACGGACGACACTTCACGCTGAAGACCGACCACAAGCCACTCGTCGCAATCTTTGGAAGCAAGAAAGGGATACCAATCTACAGTGCCAACCGTCTTCAGCGATGGGCCACAATGTTACTCAACTACAGCTTCACGATCGAAGTACGTCAACACCGAAGGATTTCGGGCAGGTGGACGCTCTCTCTCGTCTTATAGCGTCGCACTCGTCAATACCGGAAGATTACGTGATCGCCTCCGTCGACGCCGATGTCACCGCCGAGTTCACAGAAAACTGTCGACATCTTCCAGTATCTGCCGAATCCATCCGGACCGCTACGAAAGCCGATCGACTGAGCCAAGAAGTGATCGACTACACGAAATCCGGAAAATGGCCCAAAGTCAACCGCGACTCTCCTTTATGGCACTACTATAATCGCAGAGACACTCTTACGACAGTGAACGGATGTCTGCTCACCGCATCCCGCATAGTGATTCCAAGATCACTACAACATCGCGTTCTAACAGCACTCCACAAGGCTCATCCAGGACAAACGAGGATGAAAATGCTCGCAAGAAGCTACGTCTACTGGCCGACACTGGATGCCGACATCGAACGCATGGTCAGGACCTGCTCCAAATGTGCTTCAGTTGCCAAGGATCCCGTCAAAGCTGAACTACATTCCTGGCCAAAACCGACTTCTCCGCTGACTTCGCCGGACCGAGGGAAGGACGATACTACCTGATACTCGTGGATGCCTACTCCAAGTGGCCTGAAATGTCCAGATGTCAACAATTTCTTCATCAGCCACGATTCAGTCAATGAGCACATCTTCGCCCGTTTCGGAAATCCGGCCACACTCGTCACAGACAATGGAACGCAGTTCACATCTTCACAGTTCACTTCGTTCTGCCGTTCGCGAGGGATCACGCACATTCGCACGCCGCCGTTCCATCCGCAGAGCAACGGACAAGCAACGGACAAGCAGAACGCTTCGTGGATACCTTCAAGCGAGGACTCGCCAAGTTGAAGGGGAGGAACCGACAGAAGACGCTCTGCAGACTTTTCTGATGGCTTACCGCTCTACGCCATGCCCTTCTACACCAGATCAACGATCACCTGCGGAAGCCTTCCTTGGACGCCGACTGCGAACCGAACTTGACTTGATGCTGCCACCAGAAGACGTCACTATGGGAGCACGAGACGTCAAGATGGAAACTCAGTTCAATCGTCGAAATGGAGCACGACGCCGCAGCTTCAAGGTCAACGACGCCGTTCATGTCAAGGATTATCGAGGACCAAAGCCTTCATGGATACCTGGAACCATCGTTCGTCGCGTTGGAAACACCACCTACGTCGTACGCTGTGGAAGCAACTTATGGCATCGACATGCAAACCAGCTGCGACCAAGGATCAACACAACAACGACAAACGCCTTCATGGAAGTTTTCGATCTACCGCTGTTCAACTCCGCGAGCAGAGACAATGTGGTACCACCGACGACGATCGAGCTGCCTCGACGATCACGACGCATCCGACAACCTCAACGCCGACTCCAGCTGGACCCCCAAAGGTCCCGATACGTGTTAACTTAAAAGGGGAGGTGTTGTAGGGTTTCGTAATGTAGGATTTGAATGCATTGGTATGTATAGAGATTAGAGATTATCCCATGCAACCCGCGCAATGTACGGAGCATTGTAATATGACTATTCTTGTGTTTTTATGTTGTCAGTTCTCTACAGTTCTCTCCGGTTCAGTTCTACAATAAATCTTCTCCTCCACTGGTGTCTTCGGCTACAAACATCTACTACACTACCTTTAGTGCTTGTTTTAATGGTCCCATGTGCAAAAATAGACTTTCGAGATCGGCTATTTGGAGATAACACTACTGCTTTCACTTATAGTTTTCCCGAGTGGTAACCGTGCGCGCGGCGATCGCGACGTCGCAAGGAATTATTTGATAGCAGACTTATCTGCGGGACTTTAAGATTGATATGCTCAAAGTCGTCAGTTTTCCACTCAGAAGGAGTCAATGAAACGATTTCTGTCGAAAACTTTCGTGGATTCCCCGATCCTACTGAAAGCCCTGAGAGCGGAGCCAAGCGTTCAAATCCTATTGGTTATTTTCCTGGACTCTCTGGTTCTCCAACGAGGCAGAGTAGGAAGATATTAGAGCAAAAGCACCGCGTAACCCTCTACCGAAAACCAAATGAAAAAGAAAGTAAGGCTCGTTCATACTTCGCGATGACGCGCTACCATCGCAGCAGCGCTCCAATGCTATAGACTGAAACGCAGCCATAGATGAGTAGAGATCGGCGCCGGCCGCTTGTGCTTTGAGAGAGTGAAGGAAAATATGAGAGTACCAAACTACTCCCTCAATCTCCTACTCTTCACAGCACTATCGCACAGTCTGTAACTCGCCTATTCTCCTATGATCTCCCGAAGCACTAGGGCCCGGCACGGATCGATACTTATTCCTGGCCGCGTTCCCGCATATAGCATTGAAGCGCCATTTGAATGGCAGCGCGTATTCGAGTCAACGCGTAGTCTGAGCATTATAGACATCGATCGCACAAGAATTTTTGCTGCAACAACAGAACTAAGATGGAGACGGGCAAGAGAATTGAAATTGCCGTTCCGTCTCATGCGGCGAAAGCCGCGACCTTTCCTTGATTTGTACTACCCTTTTGAATCGAGCATCGAATTACATGTAGACAAGGAACATGGAAGACACTTATGCCTATTTTTTGTCACACATTGTCTATTCTCCAGCAAATCGTCGTCATTAGCAAGCGCGACGTCGCACACGACGCCCAATGGAGCGGCGAATTACGATTCTCTTGCCACATACCCGAACTAATTAAGAGTTTTATCGCTACCTTGTTTAATTTCCCAGCATCCGCTACCCTTTCGCTGGATAGATACCGGCGGCGCATTCGACACATTTATCACTCTTTGCTGAAAAAAACGAATGTGAGAAATCTCGCGTGTTGGGTTTAGAGGCATAAAAAGGAAATGGAAAATTGTAGGGTACGAAAAAAGATGGAATGTGAATCATAAAAAGGCCATATGTTCTGATAGATCAAGAACTCGACACATACGGTGAAAAAGTGATAGATTGTCAGTTTAGCTGTGCAGTTTCAAGATTTGACTCGAACTAACCTTATGATGGGTAGTGTCCGTCAAACCAGTAACTCCAGTTCCGGCCGACAAACCTTCACTGGCTCCATCAGATTGGCCATCGTCCACAGCGTCGTTGTCAAGGGTGAGAAGATCCTCCATCGATCCTTGAACAGACGACATCCGCGAATTCGCACGTGAACGAACCATCTAAAGATTATTTTCAACACGGTTAACCAATAAACTGTAAGTTATTCCGCTTCGAAAGTCAATGGGAAAAAGTGCCTCCTCTTTTTACCTCTCCCCCTGTATATACTTTCAATGATCTTGCGTAAGGCCCAGAAACCACAAGTATAAAGGGATATCCACCTGAATGTGCCGGTACTTTTCACCGAATTTCTTCGCATGCACACCCATCATGCTCTGACGTACACCTGGTACAGCTGCATACAGCTCTCTAAACATATGGGCAAATATAGAAATACAAACATTATGTCCAAAGTTCAGCTTCCAACTCACCGCAGTCTATTTTTGCTATTGTTCACGTCATAGAGTGCCAATGAAAACAAAAGTGAATCGCGGTACTGGGTTCCAAATGTTAAATCCGAATCGTAGACTAGTGGGACAGCAATTTTCCAAAAAGCCACCTAAAACATCTCAAGTTAGCTAATGCTCTACACTGAACACTGGGAACCAGTACTAAGTGTCTAAATAAAGGCTACGATAAATGAAGTAAAGTAGCAGTTTTACCCCCTACTGACAGACAGGTGGTCTAAATCGACAAATACCGAGCAGAATTCCTGGCGCTATTCCAGCAAGGTAAGACGCTTGATGGTAGAAATCGCGAAGAGACCATGGGGATGAGAGTTTTGTACAAGACTAGGACTGTTGGGAAGAAGCACTGATGTGAATTGCCAGAATTCGGGATTTTTAAGACAATTTCCGCGATCAAGTGTCACGGGTAGTGAGTGCTCAATCATGAGCCAGTAGCCCATAAGTAACTCCCCACAAAAGAAAAAGAAATCTTGGAACTTTTGGATTAGAAACCCCCTTAGCAGTGGGGCCAGCGCCTTGGACCAGTTTCTCGGACGTCGGCAAGCCCATTCAGCAGAACTCGACGTGTACGATGTATGATTTGACGCGAACTATTCCTGGCAATAGCATAGGAAATCACCCTACGACGCTCCAGGCAACGCTATGTACCGCAATTCCGCTTGTAAGCCGTTGTCTTGCAGAGTGAAAGTAATCGTGGTTGCAATGGTTGCAATAATCACGCGTCTCTAGCTTCTTCATCCACCATTTCGAGTGGCGAGAGTGGCACCTTTTCTGTGAATGCAGACAACGATGCCAGATGCATGGGGGCATTTTGCGAGCCACTTGGTCGCGGAAGCTATCTTTAACACATGCAGACCGCCGTTCTGCGAGTAGATATCCGCATCATTTCGTCACTATTTACACCGTTCATCAGTTCCTCTGCTTTTCTTATCCTGTGACGTATACGTATTCCGTGTTCTGATACTTTAGAACATGAAACAGAATCGACCATGCGAAACAGTGCACAGAGAATCACGTATGACACACCATGGGTGTCATGCGGTCCAGAACATGCTAAATGTCTTGGGTGTATTTCACCCAAGTGCTCCAGCTTACTGGAACAGCATCTAATTCTTCACAGTCACGCTCACATAACTCAGATCTAAGAACTACACGAATAAATTATGCGAAGCTTACCGAATTAAAACCTAATTGGCTGACGAGATTGCCGAATACGGCATCGTGATTGCTCGGTTGCGAAAGACACAGTTCCAGTATCATCAACATGCCCGGAAAACGGAAAACCAGTGTGCATGAAACGTCTATATGAAGTAACTGTTTTGAAAACCTACTTTTAAAGCGATTTCTGAATTCTGTTGCCGCAGTTTCCATTCAGCACAACATGCATTTGTCGCAAACGTCAGAAAATCCTCTTCTAGTGGTTCTGGCACTTTCACGTTGATTCGAGATAGAATTCGGGCGCATCCCTAAACACGACTAACGAGCTCTTTCTGGTCAAAAACGACCAATGTCTACATTATTAGGGGTATTTTTCCTCTGGAGCAATTTTTTTTCCTCATTGACTTCGAAGAACAAATGTCAACCCAAAACCAACAAGTTTGGCTGAACCATTCGATCAATATGCATATACACAATGGGGTGCAGTTCGGCTTCGGGGTGGGGGGGGGCAGGCACTTGCACTTTCGTTACTTCCCACTGTCGTAGTCTTGCTTTTCAAGAGTTGACCAGTAATTTTCACAATCTCTTGCTGGCATCACTTAATGGCTTCACCAGCTTTCACAAATCTATACTTAATACTTCGACCCGACCATGGAAAGCAGCAGAAGTGGGAATTTCCTTCCCCCCCCCCCCGAACTGCCCCCACGTTGAAAAGGCATTTGCAACTTTTTTTATTTTATAATAGGCGCCAAGTCGCTTATGGTTGTCCAAAAAGGAGTAAAGGGACTTCGCTACGCTCAACTGCTGAAAAAGTAGCGAGGTCTCATTTTCTTTGCTTTGAGGATGTGGTGTCGTGGCAAGTGGCACGCTTTCCGCGTGCACGGTTCAGGGATCAAAGCCTGGATCGTCTTCCGCGCAGGTCAACCAAGCCTTTTACCGTCCAGGAACCCCTGGTATCAGATCCGTTTGGGGGAATAAGAACACCGTCCTGTACATCGGCTGGCCCCGCAAACCATTGTATAGGCCACATCGCATTCAATAAGCCACTACGATTCTGAATGGAAGTGCGTGCCGCATCCCACAAAGGGATTGATCAACGGCGAAGAGTTTATCTCAGGAATATTACACGGTTCAAAGAGCAGTATACTTGCGTAACCCCTTTTCTGTGCCCATTGAATCTCTATAATGAGTACAGCACCAGCAGGATCATAAATTGGCCTCAGTTTCAAAAAAGTCTGGTGTTCAAGGTCTAAGTCTTCGATAAGATAACGACTGCTGTGGAAAGGTATGACGAATTCGAACAATTAACCCTTAATAACTTAGCCGAGCGACAATCTCTGGTCCTTGAGCAACTACAGCGCTATCGCTGCGGACGATTAATCGCAATGTTTCCTGAACCTAACGGGCGTCAATTACGTTGGAGGGGACATTTAAAGGCACGGTCGGCTATTAGGTAGTGATGTTGAAATGCGGAAAAGAACCGTCAAGTGATTCGGGTGTGAAGAGAAATGCCAAAGGGACCGTCAGAAACGCGGTTAGTAGGATCCCTCAAACACTGTAAGGGTTAAAGGCCAAGAGAGATGATGGATCCGCTGATTACTTGTAATGAGACAAGAGACAATGGTGCATCCATACGCATCCATTTCATGTTACTTGTCCGATATCACCGCTTTTGGCTGTAAGGCGAACTTTGAAGGCGGAGTCTGGAGGCGGAGTCACTGAGAAAAGGGAGGTGCCACTGGAGCAACTTCGCGCCTTAACTCCTTTACCCAATAACTTTCCGTCACGAAACTGGCCATTGCCCATTGCGGACCACACTAACCTTCCCACACTATCTTTCACCTTCAAAGGTCATGGCAGAACGTTCCTTTAAAGCAGTCTCTGTACAAAGTAGAAGTCCCTAGGACTCGCCATAGATCGATTTGAAACACATCCCCTGGCCCGCCGTATGTTCTATGCACCCCTCAATGCTTTGGAAACCGCTGTCGTTTAGCTATCTGCATGCAGAATTTCGCAACAGGCGAACACATAAAAGTTCAAGTAGTCACGTAATTCGTTCTGCACAAAATTCCTATAAATGGGCCCTTTAAGGTTATTAGCTCTGAAAAACGCTCATTCAGTGCACGGCCAATTCAGGAGCCAACGGTAATTTTCGGCGGAACAGATAGAGAATGGATTAAGTCAAAGATGTAGAAACTAACGTATTAGTGATGGAAGACCTGCGTAAAAAAAGGACGATTACGCGCCAACTTGAACTTCGCAACAGGATACTTGTCAACCGCGAAGCCTCCTGCTCCCTACTTTATCATCCTCCTTCCTTCTTTTCTTTCTTTCCTCCTCCCTTAAATTGATCAGCCATACGATCAGTAAATACCTCTCTGGACTCTCACACTGAGATCATGCCTGATTGACAAAGGCCCTGTAACCCTTGAACCTCTGCAGATCGTCTCAGGGCACTTGTCAACCGGGAGACCTCTCTTCTCTTTCCTTTTTTCTTCCTCCTTCCTTTTTTCCTTCCTCCCTTCTCTGATCCCTCCTCCTTTACCTTCTCCCTTCAACTACTGGACTGGTAGATGCCTCGAGAAAATACCCTGGACCCTCGCAGCGAGAGCACGTCTGGTTGACAAGTGCCCCGTAACCCTCTGCAGATAGCCCTGTTGCAAAACTCTGTAATGCAGACATATAGATAACCACGGCTGCCAGAGCATCGAAAAGGCAAAAGTCGTGTGGCGAGCCAGTGCATGGGCTTTTTCAAGGAGAGGGGACACCTGTGTGGGTGAGCCACTTCTCATGTGTGAACAGCTGGTACGTGCGAGGCTACAATGACCATAGGAGGCCACACACATGGAAATATTGAGAAAAACACGAAACTGACACGTTTAAAGAAATTAAGTAAAATTTGGCTAAAGAGGGTAAAGAAAATAAAAAAATAAATGTGACTCGCAAGAAGCGTGCCGGAAGATTCAAGTCGTATCGAAGCGACGAAACTAGTCGCGCTAGCGCAGAATAGGGCCTACTAGCAAAATTATCTAGAAGGTTTGGTGTTTAATTACTACATACGCAACGTTACGGGCGATTCGCTAGGACATTATTAAATATTTTATACACGTCGCCACGAAGTGGACTTCCTATCTGCATCCTTGAGACGTGTTCATTCTTTGCGCCAACGTACGGCAGCGTTTCGAACGTACGCAAGCACTAGCGAGAAAGTATAGGCAGCGATATAGAGTACGCCAGCGTTTTCGCGGGCAGTTTTGCTCAAGCCCAAACTGCCTGCGAAAACGCTGGATCAACACCTACACTTTTCTGACCGATGGACTAACGTACGCTCGGAACGTGCCACGCTGACGCAAAGTATGAACACAGTCTGACTTGCCCTAAGGCTATGAAACTGTCCAAGGTTTAAAACAAAAGGAGGGAGTGGGTGTGCATTGGTAAAAGTCCAATTTATCATCGAAAGTGTTTTTCAATGCACGAACACAGAAATCAAAACAGGAAACGTACTAAACATCCATCAAATAATTAAATGAAAAAAGAAAGAAACAGACCTCCTTTACTCGTTCAGCGGCGTCAACATCACTACGCAAAGGTCGCTGGAACGGTCCATCTGGTACAGGAGAGGATCTGCCGTCTGCGTCTGGTATCATTCCTCTCTAAACACGATTACACTCCAATGAGGCAATTTTGCGTTTCAATAGAGAAAGGATCGACGTCAAAAGTTCAAAGCACGCTCCACGATAACCTACGAGCACGACGTATGAGGGCAGGAAGCTAGCTGTGGAAGGGCACCACTTTGACCACAAACCTTGTTTCTGTCCCCGTGCCCTTTACGAGACGCGGTACGCACAACACAAGTTGTGATTACGTTCCCAACACGTTCGATGTGGGATCTAGATGAAAGTCCCTGAACGAAAATTTTGGCACTCTGCCAAGTCGAATTGTAGAGAACATTGGCGCCGAAGTCAAATGTATGAAAGCAACGACAAATAGCGCAAGTACCTAGGATTAGGCCCATGGCTGGGCGTGCGGCGTGTTGCGTGACTATAGTCGTGCCAGTGACTGGCCGTCCAGCGTGTTGCGTATAAGCGGTCTGCCTCTCGAATAGCAAATGCATAACGATCATTCAGCTGCTTCTTTTCCGCAAACTTCCCAGCGGCGATAGTACACTTATAGAGCTGCTGACCCACCCATCTCACAGATAATCGTGCACTTTGTAGAACCAATACTATGCAAAGATATATGGAAGAAAACAGGACGGACAATTTGATAGTTAGATAGGGAGAATTCTGCTGTTCAAGATCTACTTCAGCACCTTGATCTCTAATAATCAATGAAAATCGAGCCACACTCAGTCCGGTGATTGATACGCTCCCCAAATTACGGCGGGCTTATTGACAAATGCTACCAGAAAGCAAATATTTGCTCTCATTCATTGAAAAGAATTTATAAAACAAGCAATATCATTAAGATTAGCCAAAAAATTAGTTGCAACTAGGATCGCAAGCATGAAAATTAAAACCTGAGAACAAAAACCTTTCAGACTAAAGGAAGGAATATTTAGAAACAAAGAAATATAACAAGGTTCAATGAAGCATTCAGGCGTAGCTTAATAAGGTGATATATTCTCTTAGAATAATCAGTGATGACGCCTCAGCTTTTTATTGGCCCTTCTGTTGTCAATATATGCATTTTTACCAGGATTTTGTTTTGTTTGATAAAAACGTGTACTTTCAATACTAGTAAAGGGCCAGCAAACACGCTAAAAACAGTCTCACATGAATTCGAAATGAATAATGAACAACGGAGACTACGAGGTGCGCTCGGATTTTTGTGAAAAAGGTACTACTGACCTTAAAAGGACTGCATGTAGTGTAAGCAGAAGGGTCAACAATTAAAGTATAAAGCTGAACTGAAGAATAAAAAGCGAGAGATAAGCAATAGCAAAGCGAGAGATAAGCAAAAGCAAAAGTGCAGAAGCATAAAAAAGCAAAAATGCAGCAGAAATATATGAATAATGCATAAGTGGAAGCACATTGCTTCCATTGGTGCGCTGCAAAAGTACGAGCCGTGCGCCGCGCGCGACAAGTAGAACAATCCTTTTGTTCTCGAACTTTCGGATGATTCAACATACCGCTTCTCCCGAAAATTCACTAAAAAGAAGGTTCAAATTTAGAGGCAGTTGACACGATACTTTGGTACTCGGTCTTAAATGCTAGCAGGGTGCTATATAGTGGGGAAAATGGCGAAAAAAACGAAGTGAAACGGTCAAAAACCTGCGAAGAAAAGCCTTCGTTTTAATGACTCAAAAAGCAATTTCGGACGAGTTTCCCGTAGGCATCTTGCCAATAACCGCTACGGTAGGTACGGCTGCACGTATGTACTCATATATCCATGCAGCACCGCAGCCGCTTCATACCAATCCCTTCGCTTCATATTTTACTTAGCAAATGAAGCAATACGAGCATCAGGTACGGTCGTCCATTTGTGGGCGGGCGGGCGTGGTGGGCGTTCGGGTCGGTATGTTGTAGCTTGATAGGGCCTTATAAGGGCACCTTCCTTGGAAAAGGCGCTATGCAGCGCCTGCTCAGGGGCGGAATCCCGTCCTGCCGGGCGTATTAATCCTACTCGTCTCAAGGATTTACTGCCTTTAAGCCTGAAATGGTATTCGGCGGTAGGCCATTCTTATCTTTGACTTTCTAGGCTCTGATAAAGGCAAGTAACATCAAGCCGAAACGTAAGCCCGATGAAGCTGTGGCAATATCTGGCTGTGGTTTGAACGTCTCAAGAAGACCTCACACGATGCTAAGGTCCACTGAAAGTTGACCATAACTGCATTCTTTTCTTATTTTTTGCAAACAACGGTGGGTTCAGCCAAGCGGGAGCTCCCCTCTACACACTTACGCAGAAAGCGCACCTCCTCTAGCTCATAACAGTTTCTTCCAGCACTAAATACCGTCCAACATAGACAAAACTAAAAGAAAAAGCCGGCGAAACGAAGCCAGCAACATTTGGTGGCCCTTGAGAACTCCTTGTGCAAATCGGGACTACCGTAATCTAGACGAACTATTGCACCAATATGCGCCACCATCTTGGAATAGAGCAGTGTTATCCTAGTAGATAGCATTACAAATTGATAGATAAGCACGATTCATCCACGTGAAGAGAACGGAATATAAGACTAAGCAAAAGCAATGTACGAATTGCATCCAAAAAACAGCGATGTTTACCTCAACGAAGATAAGAAGATCAACAACCAACGATAGGGACATTTTCACGAAAACAATGAGATCATGGCATCAACAAAAAAAGATGCAAAATAACGGAACGCTGCAGATGACGGGAGCGCCTTTGTTCGCATATTCCAGCACGAAATACCGCCAACAAAGAAGAAACAAGAACGGACGCCGAATCGAAACCCTAGAGGACTCATTGTGGGAAATTGGGAATTCTGTCATCCACAGAAATCCCAATTCTGCACAATATATCCTTTAGTGGATCCGAAGTGTTGCACGTAAAAATGCACCATCATATTGGGGGAGCCCACAATTATCTCTGCACTTGCAGCTCAGTTTTTTTTCTCAAGAAAAGTGTGATTTCGCTATGCTAGAAAGCCGTCTAAATATTGAGCAAATGAATATTAAGAAACAGGATGTGGAGGTTGAGGAAAAATAAACGATGATAGGGAGCAAATCCAAATAAAAAAACTGCACCCAACAACAAAACTTGGGCAGTAAAAACTGGTTCTTGACCCACAGCAGCAGTGGGGACCGGTGTTGCCGGTGCGACGCAGCCGCGCGGCAAGCCAACTGACCAAACACCACACCCATTGAGTTGGTCGTTGATCATCTCACAAACAGCCCCCAGTCCCCCGCGCACGTGAACAACCAACTTTATTCACGTGAGGGCACGATTGTCCCTGCCATGGAGGGTTACGTAATTGCTCACCATAAAACGTTTACATTAACATGAATAATCCATTTCTCAAGTAAGAAGTACTGTTCAAGAATGCACATAGTCGAAAGCGCCTGCACAGCTGCAGGACAACGAAAATCCCCGCACGAGTGGTGTTGCAGCCAGCCCGGCTACGGAACCAAGCTCAAGCGGCTGCGTCGCAGCGATTGTCATTAGAGCGCGCCAGCTTGTATGTCCCAAGCTATTACATAGCTATCACTTGGCAAGCAAGGTGTCTAGAACGATCAAAAACTTGAACTACTAGACGATATCGTCTGTTCAAGTAGCACTCTCTATTTTTACCCCTCTAGAGCAGAAGTGCCATCCTTTGGCTTAATACGCTGACCTGGGCCACTGTTGAGAGCACCTCCACACCCTGTACCCTGCTATTCTTATCGCGAGTATCAAACTACTTATATTTTCGTTCTATTGTCTTTCATGAGATAAACAGCTGCAGCATCGCTGTTGCAGCTGCAGAACTGCACTCTGAGGAGGCAAGGCGAAAAAAAAATCAATAATGAGCAGTGACTGAACGCATTGGTTTGGCAAGCGCTGAGTCGTACTCAATAAGTAGAATTATGCATGAGAGCAGGCCTAAGCAAGCAGCAAATCGGACCTGCGCTCGAAGGATAAAATGCTTGACTCCATGGTAGCCATGCACCCTCTTCCGCACTGAATCTCGGGGTCTTTTTGTAGCCTATTTAGTTTACAGGGACAATTACCTCTGGCAACCAGCCGAAGTTGGAGCTAGTTCACTATTCGCGGACAAGCTCTCGCCAGCCAAACCAGTTGGTCTACTCGGGAATATATAGTGCCAGCGTGCACCTCCTTCAGCTAACAATAAGTCACCGCCATAATAAATGTAAATTTAACTAATACCGAGAAAAACATTTTTTCGTGAAAAAAAACAAGGGTTTCGAGCGACAACCCTGAGAGCTTTCCTTTTTATTTCGACAATAGGGAAAAACACTTCGGTCAAATATCGATTTTCGAATTTTCGAATTACTTTACAAGCACGAACCGGGCGTTCGCGGAGAGAACACCTAGCCTGCATTATCGATCTAGGCGGAAGTAGCACGCTGCACAAAAGGCACACAGCAGGGATGAGTACCATTCCATTTCATAACTTGAAGATGGAGAGGGCGATCCACGTATTTAATCAGTGGCTGCGGACCTATGGCTGCCGGTGAGGAAAGATGTGAGATTGATATCGAATGCCTCTTATGCCGTCTGCGCTCTCTTATGCACACGCTGTCTGCGTTTCCAGCTGACCGGTAGCGGTCTAGCGCCGACTGTGAGCAGTTTTGTTCGCTGCAGATGGAGGGGCTTGTCAGTGAGGCCGGGTTCGGCACGCCCCAACCCTTTCTTCACTAGTTGTTGGAGCAGGTGAGCGACATCATTTTGTGGAAAGTGACTGAAATACGAACGACATGATACAGTCTTGTCGATTGTCCAAAAAATATACTGGCGCTGCGCCAAACGCATCCCCCTTGACAAGCCCACCCGCTGCGAACAAGACTGTACACTCCCTATCCCTGGGACGGAGTGGGCGTGCACTTGAACATGGCATAGAATGGTTTACACAACTGTCACAGCTCTGTACTGTACAGAGGCACGATTATAATCGCATCAAAATAAAAACATCTTTCCAAAGGCACAGCCACCGCCACTTTAGTTGCAGTATGCAGCCACGCCCATCGCATCTCAGGGATTTCGAGCCTATACATTTCGTGTACGAAGAGAGAGCGAATTTCCTCTTGCTGTCTGAACTCTTCGGTTTTCTTACTACTATTGGCTCGGACTTTCTCGTCCACTCAACCACTCGAAAGTCCTCACTCTACACTAGGCTTGGATAAGATCTTTGCTGATATCCCTAATTAGAAGTTCCAAGGTAAAGATTGCTTCTACCAAAAAATGGAGAAAATCAGTGGGATGAGTAGGAAGAGGAATAATGAGGCAAGCGGCTCAGAAAAGCCAAATGGTAGTGTTATAAATGGGATCGGACAAGTCATAAACATTTTAAAGACTCATTTTACTGCGAAAAAACATTGTTCGGCACCCATTTTATGAAGGAGAAATCCTT